>JACXGM010040796.1:0-10159 GCA_016801145.1 Umbra pygmaea
GAGAGCTCCGCAGCAATTCAGTACAGTATATATCCTGTTATGTCGCGCGATCATACGTGAATTTGCGAGGGTCCTCGTATAGTCACTGTCAGCCGTTCCGCAACCAATACGGACCTGGTGGGTATTGAATTATGGCGGAGCACGGAGCCGACACGCAGCGGAGCCGATCTGCAGCCGTTCCGCAGTTAGTGGAAATCCCGGGTGAGTCGTCTCTCTTGGGGATTGAGCGGCAGACGCGTCTTATCAGAAAACATGACAAAATGAAACGTTTAGTAATCGGTGACTCCATTACCCGTAATATTAGACTAAAGAATCAGCCAGCGATTATACAGTGTTTACCTGGGGCCAGGGCTACCGACGTAGAGGCTAATCTGAGATTGGTGCTAGCGAAATCAAAAACGGGCAAGGCTAGAGAGTACAGAGATATTGTTATTCATGTTGGCACCAACGACGTTAGGATGAAACAGTCAGAGGTTTCTAAGCAGAACATAGCTTCAGCATGTAAATTAGCTAGAAAGATGTGTCTGCATCGAGTAATTGTCTCTGGTCCACTCCCAGTCAGGGGTAGTGGCGAGATCTACAGCAGACTCTCACAACTCAATCGCTGGCTGAAGACGGTGTTCTGCCTATCACAGGAGATAGAATTTGTAGATAACTGGCCCTCTTTTTGGGACTCGCCCAGAAAAAGAGTCAGGCCTAACCTGCTGAAGAGTGACGGACTCCATCCTAGCTGGAGTGATGCTCTTCTTTTATCTAGCAACATAGACAGGAGTCTAACTCCTATAGCCTCACCATGAAATAGGGTGCAGGTTAGGCTGCAGGCTATTAGCCAGTCTGCCAGTTTAGAGTCCACCACTAGCATAGCCAGTGAAGTGAGCTCAGTTTTTCTCATTGAAACTGTGACTGTACCTCGATCCAGGTTGTGTAAGGATAAACGAGGTGGTGTTCACCATAGTAATCTCACTATAATAAAGCCCTCCACCACTTCTGTCATCAAAAAAAAGATTCAAATAACAAAAAAGATACTAACCTAAAAATGGGACTACTAAATGTATGATCATTACATCAAAGGCAATTATAGTCAATGAACTAATTACAGATCATAAACTTGATTTGATTGGCCTGTGTGAAACCTGGCTTAAGCCTGATGAATTTATTGCCCTTAATGAGGCCTCTCCTCCTGGCTTCATTGGTAACCATATCCCCGCGAATCTCGCAAAGGCGGTGGTGTGGCCTTCATTTAGGACACAGATCTTAAGCTTACACCCAAAATAATGACTGGGTTTGTGTCTTTTGAGGTTTTAGTCATGAAATCTGTGTGGCTTAATCAATCTGTTTTTATAGCAACTATCTACAGGCCACCTGGGCCATACATAGTGTTTCTTAATGAATCCCCAGAATTTTTATTTGGCCTAGTAGTGATGGCAGATAATATTATAATTTGTGGTGATTTTAACATTCATATGGAGAACTTGAATGACGCTCTCCAAAAAGCTTTTATAGCAATAATTGATTCAGTGGGTTTTGTCCAACATGTCTCAGGACCTACACACTGCCATAATCACACGTTGGACCTTGTATTGTCTCATGGTATAGATGTTGTAGATCTCAGTGTTTATCCTCTTAACCCAGGAATTTCAGACCACCATTTGATTACATTTACTGTTACATCAGTAACTCCAATTGTAACCCAACCAGGGACTGATTGACCTTATTACAATGGGCTGTGTACCTTCAGATCCCCCACCTGGTACAGCCAGAAGAGCACTGGCCACCCCCTTGTGTCTGGCCTCTCTCTAGGTTTTTTCCCAGGTCCCTCCTACTAGGGAGTTTTTCCTAGCCACTGTGCATCACTTGTGTTGCTTGCTTTTGGGGGTCTCGGGCCGGGTGTCTGTCAAAGCACTTTGTGACAACTGCTGTTGTAAAAAGGGCTTTTATAAATAAATTTGATTGATTGATTGAGAAGGGGACTAGAGATTGAGCATAATAAATAGAGATTCTGTAGAGTAAGTGGTGACTACAGAATTGTACTTGACGATCAAGGTGTGTTAGAATTTATCTGAAGTGACTATACGCCATTAGGTACACCTGCAAATATCTAATCAGCCAGTGACTAAATAAAGTCAATTTTATTGCCAAGACGATCTGCTGAAATTTAGACCGAGCATCATAATGGGAAAAAAAGGTGATTCAAGTGACTTTGAACATGCCATGGTTGTTGGTGCCAAATGGGCTGGTTTGAGTAATTTAGAAAGTGCTGATCTGCTGGGATTTTCCAGGACAATAATCTTTAGGATTGGATACTTTAGACCCCTTCATACCAATTAATCATTGTTTAAATGCCACATCCTACCTGAGTATTGTTGCTGACTATGTTCATCCCTTTATGACCACAGTGTACCCATCTTCTAATGGCTCCTTCAGAGCAGGATAATACACCATGTCACAAAGCTCACATCATCTCAAACTGGTTTCTTGAATATAACAATCGGTTCACTGTACCCAAAAGGTCTACACAGTCACCAGATCTCTGTCCAAACTAGAACTTTTGGGAGGTGGTGGAACAGGTGATTCTCATGATAGGTGTTCAGAAGACAAATCTGAAGGAAGTGTGTGATGCAATAATGTCACTATGTATCAAAATCTCTGAGGAATGTTTCCAGCACCTTGTTTGATTTATGCCATGAAGAATTAAGGCAAGCTGTGCTTAATAAAGTGGCTACAGAGTGTATTTATACACTACGGAACACTAATCATCACAATATAACATTAGGTCAATGTCATTTAATGTTTATCATTTAGCACCCTGATGGACTGAAGGAAAATACTGTCTGACTTTAGACAGGATGCTGCTCTACTGGCAACGTCTGATGGACCTGAGGGCCTGGAACATTCTGTGGTTAGGAGAGCATCAGCAATGATCTTCCCTGGACCAGAAGACACCTTCAGCTGAGGGTCGAACCCTCCGCAGAAATACATTAGTGTGCCTGTACCAGGGATTCATCCTGTCACTCTTTATGTTGCTCCTCTAGAACCATGAAAGCATTCTTGGACAGGCCAGATGTCTACAGTCTCTTAAAGCTGAACAGGCATTGTCGTGCCTACTTAACCACACTGGATGAATGTAGTGACCTGTCCAGATTATGTGAGATGTGAACAGTGAGGAACGACACTCTCCAATCCCCATCAATGGAGATGCTGTAGAGTGCTTCATCTTATTATCCCCGTAGTCCACAATTTTAAATTTTTTTGCGGGAGATGTTATTTGCCTGATACCATGCCATCAGCGTGCTGAACTCCGTCTCGTTGTTGTTTAATTAGACCGACTACCGTTGTGGGGCCCCTGTGTTGAGAATCATAATGGATGAGGTGTTGTTACCGATCTTCATTACCTGACGGACGATCTGAAACACAAATTTAAAATGCGAAACGCAAGTGCCATTGTGGGAGGGTCCCGGGCGCTGTTGCTATTTTACCGGCGGGATAAATGACTCTTGCGCCCGACGCAAGTCTAAAGTGGGTAGGTCTGAAGTAGCTACATTAGTCATAGGTGTGGTTTGGGCGTAATTTGCAATAAACCAATCAGAGCGTCATCTCACATTCCTTTTAAGAGTAGGTGTGCTTGTTCCATGGCGCATTGCTATTATAATGGCAGATTGCTATTGATTTTTGTTTTTTACAAAATGTAAATAAAGAAATGTCACAAGACATACTTTACGATGTTTTGGACTCACTCACACTGAATCACGAGGTTATGAATGCATGGTAATATTTTTGCAATATAGTCTAACATTAGAGCGAGATTACTTTGCTTGCCTGACTCTTCTGTCAAATAAGCTTTCCTGTCCCGTTTTTCTCCTGCTGGGGCATTTGGGTTAAGTGGCAAGCAACGGCACATTTCAATATCACGTGAACCGCCCAACGAACGCAAGTTCATTCCCTAATTCACCCACACCCATCTGTGGAGGGAAAAGTCCCATATGCGTCGGGTGCAAGATAGGAATGATACATGCGTTGGTGTAAAAAGTAAATTGCGCTGGGTGTAAGATAGGGCCCAAAGGGGTGAAATCACAGAGCTGTGATATTTTAATAGGCAAAGAGGGCACTGTGGTATTTAAGGTAGAGAGGTAGTCGAAAACAGCATCATGTATGTCTTACTATAGATACAACTGGGGAGGCGGAGTTTAACTTAACCATGCCCCCAAGTTGGGTACAAATCAAGTGGTTCTTTATTAAAGCCCATGTAATTAGCCTAACATAATTGCTAAACACATTTTTGACTGTGTTGTTTCGAAAGCTTTAATGTCATTGTTAACATATTTGATCTATAAAAAAATAATGTACTTGCATCATACTTAATCCTTCTCTCGAATGGGTTAGCTGACAGGCTAACACTCAGTAATAGTATGCAAGCTGTCGCGTTTAACCTACGTCACTGTTTTACCCCTGACTTTGCCCCCAATTAGCATTTCTTTCAGAGTGGAACAATGTCTTGTGCGAGGGTGGTGTTGAAGATGTCAGTAAATACTCCTGCCAGTTAGTCTGCACACACACTTAGAACTCAGCAGGAGATGCCATCTGGTCCAGCAACCTGGCAGGGCTTTACTCACTTAAAGGCTTTGCACACAACCTCAAGTTCAAGATAAATGTATTTGTCACATTGAAGATCCGTGTGGCATAGTGGGCAACGTTGCTGTCTTCCAGGATAGTCGGTTGTTCGAGCCTGGCTATGGATTGTCAGACTTTGACCGGGACATCCAGTATGGGGCAACGCAAATTGTCAAAAGTTTGGGATAGATATTTTTGGTTATCTACCTTGCCAGGTTGCTGGACCAGATGGCATCTTTTGTTGCAGATCTGCCGCCTGTAATTTCAGTCATGAAGTATAGTTGGTGAGTGTAACCTTCTTCCTTACATCAACTGACTAAAAGCTTCTGTGTTGGATGAGCAGTGCAAAAACTATTGGCCAGCTTGGCGACGTGATTGGATTAACCATGTGAGCGCCCTTCACCATCCTGCATCAGTCCATGTTGAGCTGCTGACAAGGCAGGCTTAGTAGGAATATTGGACAAGACCAATTAGAGAAGAGGAAAATGGGGAAAAACCTCACATGCACACGCATTACGTTTGGGACCGGAGTGAGTGGAACAGTGTCTAGTGCATCAAACCCATTGTGTGATACCGTTCTGTTTCCCACAGTCCACACGGTAATGCAAGCCGGCTTCCCCAATTAAGATCCAGTCACTCCGTTCCCGAACGTAATGCGTGCATGGCTTCCCCAATTAAGATCCACGGACCACTGCTGCTAAAGATGAGGCTGAGACAAGCTTGCAGGTTAAGGTTGTGTCTGCTTTTCTCTCTTTTTACACCCATCAAGTCACGTAAACTAGACAGGCCTACTTGCAGGTAGTGACAATTGTACTTCGGTATTACACCGTCTCTTAACAGTTAGGCACTTACATACTGTAGCACTTAGCCTTAAACTAAACTCAAAATAACAAACGCAGCATAAGCTCTAGTGAGAAGGACCCACAAGACTTGCTCTGTTGTACCTTACATGAGAGAGACTATGGAGAGGTAATGTCTAACTATTGATAATGCCTAACTACTGATAATGTCTAACTATTGATAACGCCTGTATATTTGGTAGACCGTTGGTTTCTTTCTGGCCTTTAGCCATGTCAAGCATTGTCATTCTCCTCTCTGTCGCCTGGCTTGGCCCTCCTTTCCTGCTCATTAGGCGCACAGCAGCCAATCTGTCATCTTAAATAGTAATTCAACGAGAACACACACCCTGTTAGTGATCCCAGCTGTTATAATTAGGGGTACCTTGTCACTGTCCACCCTCAAGAGGGCGCTGTTGGTCCGACTTTAGGGCTGATGACTCTCACCCTTCCACATTAGAAACAATAGAGTATAAAAATGTAAATAATAAAATATGGTGTTCTTCTATGGCAGGGGTCTCCAAACCCTTCCATGGAGGGCCTAGTGTATGCAGGTTTTTGGTCTTACCCTTCAATTAGAGCCAAATTGGACCTAGACTGCCAGGTGAGGGGAGAGCCTAACCAATAAGTGAGCTACTCCATCAGCCTTGTACAAGGTAAAAGCAAAAACCTGCATACACTAGGCCCTCCATGGAAGGGTGTGGATACGTTTCAGCTCACAGGCCTTCGTCAGGGTGCACATGTAGGTGTGTTTTTATTGAACTATATGCTACCTGAATAAATTATTTTGTACATTACGGGAGAGAGTGCCTTGGACCTTCTTGAAGTTTTTTACTTCTACTTTTTACAACAAAGTTCAGTTCATCAGGTAGGGAGGTGTTGCTATCCACTATGTGACTAGGTTTACTTGTGACTAGACTATTACTGTACTGTGACTACACTGGTGAACAATATTACTGCACTGTGACTAGACTGGTGAATAATATCACTGTACTGTGACTACACTGGTGAACAATATCACTGTACTGTGACTAGACTGGTGAATAATATCACTGTACTGTGACTAGAATGGTGAATAATATCACTGTACTGTGACTACACTGGTGAACAATATCACTGTACTGTGACTAGACTGGTGAATAATATCACTGTACTGTGACTACACTGGTGAATAATATCACTGTACTGTGACTAGACTGGTGAATAATATCACTGTACTGTGACTAGACTGGTGAATAATATCACTGTACTGTGACTACACTGGTGAATAATATCACTGCACTGTGACTGGACTGGTGAATAATATCACTGCACTGTGACTGGACTGGTGAGTAATATAGATGATTTCTCTGCTTCTTGTTTTTCTCCTGTCTACCTGTCCTTCTGCTCTACTCTTTTAGTGGTGGGACTTGACATTCAGGATGAGATGGGCCGGCATGAGGTAGGACACATAGAGAACTCCATGAAGGTTCCTCTAAACAACGGAGATGGCTGTCGCTTTGAAGGAGAGTTTACTATTAACAAAGTAAGGATATCTTCCACCCACAGTTAACCTCTGACATTCACATTATCTTCATAATTTTTTCTAATAGTAATGAATACATAGAAATGTGCTAATAGTGATGAATATACACCTAAACTTGCTGATAATAATGCATATATGCTGATAATAATGCATATATACAGAAACATGCTAATATTATTGAATATACAGAAACATGCTAATATTAATAAATATACAGAAACATGCTAATAATAATGAATTTACAAAACATGCTAATATTAATGAATATACAAAACATGCTAATATTAATGAATATACAGAAACATGCTAATATTAATAAATATACAGAAATACGCTAATATTAATGAATATACAGAAACACGCTTATATTAATGAACATGCAGAAACACACTTATATTAATGAATATACAGAAACACGCTAATATTAATGGATATACAGAAACATGCTAATATGAATGAATATACAGAAACATGCTAATATTAATGGATATACAGAAACACGCTAATCTTAATGAATATACAGGAAAATGCTAATATTAATGAATATACAGGAAAATGCTAATATTAATGAATATACAGGAAAATGCTAATATTAATAAATATACAGAAACATGCTAATAATAATGAATATACAAAACATGCTAATATTAATGAATATACAAAACATGCTAATATTAATGAATATATAAAACATGCTAATATTAATGAATATACAGAAACATGCTAATATTAATGAATATACAGAAACACGCTTATATTAATGAACATACAGAAACACGCTAATATTAATGGATATACAGAAACATGCTAATATTAATGGATATACAGAAACATGCTAATATTAATGAATATACAGAAACATGCTAATATTAATGGATATACAGAAACATGCTAATATTAATGAATATACAGGAACATGCAATATTAATGAATATACAAAACATGCTTATGTTAATGAATATACAGAAACATGCTTATGTTAATGAATATACAGAAACATACTAATATTAATGAATATACAGGAACATGCTAATATTAATGAATATACTATTTAAGTAGTGATGAGGTTATTATTATTATGATATGTATAGTATTGCTTGATTTTGATGACATTGTTGCTGAAATGGGGATGGTTATGGAAATGTTGCTAATTTATAAATTGTCAGATGTTATTTAAAAAATGCTTTTACTAGTCATATTTATTTTTCTAAATACTCTGTTTGATATCTAGGGCCTGTAAAAAAGTGTTTTTGTCTTGTATTTGTGACTGTTCTGTGTTTATCTTGCTGCAAAACCAATTGCCCTATGGGGACAAATAAAGTCTAAAGTCTAAAAGTCTATACACAACATGCTAATATTAATGGATATACAGAAACATGCTTATGTTAATGAATATACAGGAACATGCTAATATTAATGGATATACAGAAACATGCTTATGTTAGTGAATATACGGAAACATGCTAATATTAATGAATATACAGAAACATGCTTATGTTAATGAATATACAGAAACATGCTAATATTAATGAATATACAGAAACATGCTTATGTTAATGAATATACAGAAACATGCTAATATTAATGAATATACAGAAACATGCTAATGTTAATGAATATACACAAACATGGAAACAGGATGAGCCTGGATGAAGGGTACCACATGAGAGAGGAGGATGTCTTCCCTGTTACGCACAGGGTTGAGATTGCCTGCAGGGACTACAAGCTCAGTCAGATGATGCTGTGACACATCACCCCAGACCATGATGGATCCTCCACCTACTAATCAATCCCACTCCAGAGTACAGGCCTCTGTGTAACGATAATGCCTTTGATGATGTCTGACCATCACCCTGGTGCAACAAAAATGTGTCTTTAAAAAGCCCATTTTGTCAGTCCTGTGTGGTCCAGCGACTATGGGTTTGGTAAAGTCTGGTGAGGACCTGCCTTACAACAGGCCTACGAGCCCCCAGTCCAGCCTCTCTGTCTGAGTACTGATGGAGAGATTGTGCGTTCCTGGTGTAACTCGGGCAGTTGTTACCATCCTGTACCTGTCCCACAGGTGTAATATTCAGATGTATCGATCCTGTGCAGGTGTTGTTACACGTGGTCTGTTACTGTGAGGATGATCAGCTGTCCTTGGTATCTCACAGTACAGACATTGTAATTTATTACCCTGGTCACATCTGCAGTCCTCATGCCTCCTTTGAGCCTGCCTAAGGCACGTTCACACAGATGAGCAGGGACCCTGTGCAGCTTTGTTTTGGTGTTTTTCAGAGTCAGTAGAAAGGTCTTTTTTGTGTCTTCAGTTTTCATAAATTACCTTAATAACCCACCATCTGTAAGCGGTGTACCAACGTAGTGTCGAGTGTCTCTCTGGTTGAAGCAGGTCAGTGTACCAACGTAGTGTCGAGTGTCTCTCTGGTTGAGGCAGATCAGTGTACTAACAGTCTAGTCCATGTCCCTCACCTAACAGCTAACAGTTAATAAGCTGTAACAAGACATTATCAGAAGCACAATAACCCTGGAGATAGCCCAATTTCCTGATTAAAAAATAAATAAACCGTTGAATAAAGAACACCCAGCTGTCTTTATAAATAAATCCTCTCATGCACTCCATTCTGTTATTGTATCTTCTGTTACTTGGTAATACACTCTTTGTTTCCACCCCCTGCAGGTACCAGGTAATTTCCACGTGTCGACCCACAGTGCCACAGCCCAGCCACAAAGTCCTGACATGACACATATTATTCACAAACTGGCCTTTGGGGAAAAACTACAGGTAGTCTTTAATTATCTTTTGTCCAGACAACCAACATACCATAGTCAATTGTTCTGGTTCATAGAAAACCACACACACATTGAGGTCATAAATAGTGCCCATATCTTGTTAGAACCCTCATCAAAACCTACACCAGTATAATGGAGATTAATGATATAATACTATAATACCTTCCAGACGAAATACCTACATCTCTCTTAATTAACTTGCTGTAACTCTAACTCTCTCACTGTATCTCTCTCTAACTCTAACTCTTTAACTCTACCTATCTATATAAAAATCTACCTCTCTGTAATGCTCTCTTTCTCTAACTCTCTTTCTCTGTAATGCTACCTCTCTCTCTGTAACGCTACCTCTCTCTCTGTAACGCTACCTCTCTCTCTGTAACGCTACCTCTCTCTCTGTAAC
>JACXGM010040797.1:0-10223 GCA_016801145.1 Umbra pygmaea
ACCATTTAACACTGAATACTAAGAAAACAGAATGTATGTATTTTTATTCATCTAGGAAACAACTGTCTATATCAAATTTTATCACCTTTTCTAATCAAAAACTTTCAATTGTATCCACATATAAGTATCTTGGAGTCTCTCTTGACTCACATCTTACTTATCGTGACCATGTTCAAATTTTAATCAGAAAGTTAAACCAAAATTATTTGTTTATAGTAGAATTAGACCATATCTACTGCATTCTGTTTCTAAAACATATCTTCATGCCATTATATTGTCCACTCTGTCGTATTGTTTACCTGTCTGGTCACTTACAACAAATGAGATCCTTGAACCTGTAGCGAGACTCTATAATAGAGCCTATAAGATTTACAACAGGCTTCCAGGCTGGACTATCTTTGAGTAATGCCTTGACATTTCAGAACTTTAGAATAAGCCATGGTTTGAACCTTTTTCATCAGATTTTAAATGGACATACTATTGTAGGATTTTCTGCGCTGGTTCCAAAAGTCATTACAAGGCTTGAACGCACTACGAGATCTGTTGCAAATGGACTTCTCCCTATACCGGCTTTTAGGAACTGCTATGGACAGAGATCTTTCTTTAATCTGCTCACTAGAGCCTGGAATGAGACTCCACAGCACATCAGATCTATAACATCAATAAGACTATTTAAACAAACTTTTGCCACCATCTGATGGACAGGTATATCTGTGAACACTGAGATGGCTTTATGGCCTCCTGCTGATGCTTGTTTTACTATCGTGGTTTATGTGCTTGTTGTGTGTTTGTTACTGTATTGTCTTGGAGTTCTGTTGTGTTTGAGGTATTTATGTTCTGCAGAACAGGAACCTGCTGAAAATCAGTTATATACTGAGTCAGGCCCGATTGCTCTTAATCTTTTCCTGTTTAAATAAATAAATGAAATGAAATGAAACAACAAGGATCAGCTGGATGATATTTGAGTGAAGTAGACACGGAAACAAGACAGCCAAGTGAAAAATGGAATGTCCCAGTCTGGCCACAAGATGGGGCTAAGCCATCCTGTGGCGAGTCCCATCCAGATCATGACAGTCAACTTAAATGTCATGATTTTATTCAATGATTAAAAAAACCACAACAAAAATGAGTTATGGACACATTTTTTTTCTAATGTCTGACAACATGTCTGATGTAAAAGTGGTTAGGGACAGACCAACCCTAATTTTGAACCCTGGTTGCAAAAAAGATGCAGTGTTGTCAGACATTGAATGATACAGAAAATGAATTCATTTTCATTTTTAAACAACACAATATTCATGTGTTAATTTAGGAAGAGTTCAGAAATCAATATTTGGTGGAATAATAATAATTGTATAATAATAATTGGCATTCATGCATCTTGGCAAACTCTTCAACAGTCTTTCCCATTGATGTTGGGTGACTTTCTGCCACCTCTGGTTAAAAAAATAAGCAGCTCAGCTTTGTTTAATGGCTTGTAACCATACATCTTCCTCTTGATCACATTCCAGAGGTTTTCAATGTGGTTGATTTAAGAATAAATTGCAGCGGTCTCTTTATTCTTTTACAGAGCTTTATAAATCAAACAGCACAACATATAATGAACTCTTTCTCTCTCTCTCTCTTAGCGAAGTACATAGACTGTCCTACCGGTTGGATTCCACTAGAAGAGAAATGTTACTTCTTCAGTAATGACATTAAAAACTGGACAAGCAGCAAAGACATTTGTACTGCTGTGGGTGGCCAACTTGCAATCCTCCACAGAAAGGAGCAGGTAAGAGGAGAGTTAGAAAGGAGTTTCTGTTCATCAGAGATAAAGCAGCATTTGCCAACAGTGCAGTCAACAGTTCAGAAATGGATTGCTTTTAAATTTCAATTAGGCTTCAATGCAGATCGTATTTATTCCAGATTGAATCTAAGTACGAGAAAAACACAAGAGAGTGCGAGGGAAGTTGAGTGTGTGTTTCCTTATGAGGTATGGAAATGCAGCCAAAAATGTGGCCTTCAGGGGCTCCGCCTGGCATAGTGGGCTAAGTTGCTGCATTACAGGACAGACTACGTCACAATGATCATGAATTTGAGCCTGACTATGGGTTCTCTGACTTTCCCCGGGCCTCCTGCACGAGGTAGTGCAAAATTTGCATAGGGTTGCCCAGGATTTGGGTTAGATAAGTAAGATTATCTATACTGCCACGTTGCTCTTCAGTGACTCCTTGTGTTCAGATCGGGCGCCTGTGGTTTCAATCGCGGAAGTATAGTAGGTAAACATAATGATCCCGTGCATGATCAGACTAAAGGCTTCCATATTGGGTAAACAGTGTGAAAAATAATTGGTCACTCGAGCGACGAGTGGTTGGATGAACCATGAGCGCGCCCCTTGTCATCCCACAAATCTGTACAAGGAGTTGTGGAGCTGCCGACAAGGAAGGATTAGAGAGGGAACTGGGAAGGGAGGAAAATTGGGGACAAACATCACAAAAAACATTTTACATGTGTACAAAAGAGAAAGAGCAAGCAAAGTCTGTTTAGCGAGCAATGTGGTCATTGGCTAACAAGGCGCTCAGTGTTCATTGATAAAGTTGCTGTGAGAAGGTAGAAATCCTATTTAAATGTGATTTAGGGGATTGAAATTAAGAATTTAAATTGTGTATGTGTGTCTGTGTGCATTCCTCAATGTAAAAATAAATGTATTTGTTCTTAGAACGCTCTGGAAAAATCGCTGGCTGGGATTTCTGGGTTTGCCAACAACTACTACTGGATTGGCCTATCAGACACTGACTCAGAGGGGGTTTGGACGTGGGTGGACAACACCAAAGCAAATGAAACGTATGTACTGGAGCCCAAGCATTTTTAGAAAAGCTATTTATTCAAAGTTATTAAAGCTACAGTCTGTGACTTTCATAATTGCAAAACAAATATTTAGGCCCCCAATGTTAGTGCGGATGTGTAATATTGTTTAAATTATATGCACAACCTAAGTAGAATCCTAGTCTTGCCATAGTTAACTTGAAACGTGATGGTGTTTCTTGGCTACTGCAGGAATTCCCTTACCTAGGTTCAGGCAGGGAATGCCCAACAAAATGTGTCACGTATGGTTTGCGGAAGTACCGCTGACAGAGTTTTCAATCAAATCTGAGCTATCCGGGACATCTAATGAGTTTGCAAAGCGAGCAAAACCTCTAGACACAGTAGAACATGAGATAAAATATGATCCTAGACACTTCGGAGAAATAAACGTCCTTTTAAAGTCCTTTAGCTCTAGGACGCCTAAATTCACATTCTTTCAAACCTAGAGGCCTAAATAGTTCAAAATATTGCCAAAAATAGCGGAATGCATCTTTAATATAGCATGGTCTGTCGCATGTGTTAGTTTATATTTGGCAGTTATTTATATGTGACTAGGGATGCTAGTTAGTTTGCACACACACAGTAAAAAAGGATCAGATAAATAAGTTATAGTAATTATTTTCTATAATTTACCTCCATAATGAGTTATAAAATTTCTACTTAATTTCATGAATTATTACTATTTCAACTCAAGTTTGTAAGACAGTTCAGTGAAATGTAAATTTCAATGTGTCAACTTAACAGTGTGAATTGTGTTTACTCACATTTTTAAGGCAGCAATTGAACTTAAATCTTTAAGTAATAATTTTTACAATGCAGTCTATCTGAGAGTTGTGCCGCTCACTATCTTGCTCTGGGTTTCGACCTAGCGACCTTAGAGTTACTGGTCAGATGACCTAAAGGCTTCCTGACACCGCTGGGAAAGCAATCACTCAACTGTCGATCCGGACCTCTTTCAACAATCTCAACCTAACACTGATTATCTCAGTTACTTAGTACTGTCTATTTTAATAATTTCTTATCATTTCACCTGTGATAAAATCCTTTTTTCTTTTCTAGGTTCTGGGATACGTCTAGCAAACAGCCTGATAACAACCTATCTGGTGGAGCTGAAGGGGAGGACTGTGTGGTCCTAAATAGTTCTACTCAAGCCTGGCACGATGTGCCCTGCGAATTCACCTACCGCCACATCTGTCAAAAAGATCCCAGTCAAAAAGATCCCAGTGAAATCAATATCTAATGATGCTGCAATGAAAAGCCTCCTCTGAGCATGACACTGATTTGATGTTTTTTACTAGTCCATAGTAGAAAAATAATAATAATAAAAAAGGATTCAAAACATTCTCAGTCTAGATATCTATCTTTGATTGTCAGTCATAATGTTCCCAATCCCCTAAAATTCCCAAGATTCCCCTCTGACTAACTGAGTAGAGTGGGCAATGTCATGGGAATACATGTATACAACCACTGCTACAGTAGCACCCTAACTCTTGCCACAATAGCAGGGCACTAGCATTTTGTAAAGTCATCATTAATTTGATAGGAGAAGGTAAAATAACTTGTAATAATGAATCAGCTGAACGTCACATTAATTAATATTATAGCTGATGTTGTATTAGCTAACATTAATTCCCATGGGCAACAAATCAGTGTAAATGACCAACATACTCTAAATTGATCCCACAACTTGTGCAAAACAACAGAGCAACACATGACAATTGTTTAAGCCTCACCTCTACTTTTAACTGAAGTTATTTAAATAAAGTTGTCAATGAATACTCACCTATCAGCAATGCTTCTTTTTGTGGCTGTGAATTCAAAATGTTCAATACAAACCAACCCTTTTAAATTACAAATACACAAAAACAGCAGATTTAATAGTAAATAGTACATATCCATTATACCCGTTGTACCCAAGTCTCTTATAAACCATGTGGTGTTCATTCTGAATGCTGGTAGCCATGGTATATGAGATTGTATAGCATGGTTACGACATCACAATAATTTTGCCACTCCAGTCCCCACCTTTCCACCAAACCTGTCCATTGCACCTGTGCCCATTTTTGTGCCCATGGGCGTGCTGGTCTAACAGGGAGGTGTGTTCAGGATAATTCTGGGTGCAGAGCTATCCTGAGGCATTGGAAAGTGATCGCGCCATTGACCAACAAAAACCTAGTCTAAAGTCAATAGCGCAGCATGTCATTGTTATTTCAACAGCAAATTAGTCAAACGCACCTAGGGTTAAACCTGCGGTATACTCAAATTCTGGGTCCCAACCCACCGGTGGGTCGCAGGAGTTAAAAATTGGGTCGCCAAATATTATTTTCATAATTGTTTTGTCATGGTTTTCTTTCATGATTAAAATGTTATACTTGACAGTACACCTCCACAGCCACATGGGGCAGTGTACTAAACAGAGCACCAGAGCCGTATATATAGAGAGTTTGGCCAACTAGGGAATCAAATGTTCTGAGCTATCCCTTTATGCGATTGGTTTCGAGGTGGTCACGTGTTTTGTGGCCTCCATGTTGGATACCAACATTCACCTGATTCCCATTGACAATAGTGCAGGCGTGAACCAAAAAGGCAAAACATGTGGGAGCTGTGTGAAATGAATGTGTTTTTTAGGCTACAATATGGGAAGGGTTTATCGATGTCTGTTAATAATAATAATAATAGCCTAACAATGCAGAACATTACAACGCAGCACTAGTTACAGTTACCATTTTTGCCATTGAGCAAGTTTAAACTGTCCTTGGCGATGGGGGTACTACGAAAGGTTAAGAGAAAAGGGTAAACACTGCTCAGAGACGTAGGTTATTAGGCAACTCTACAATGACCATTTCTTAGAGGCCCATTTATGATATAGAAGGTAAATACACACTGGAATATTTGTGTAAGGGCCTTTTACATATTGACAAACTTTGATAATAACAGGTATGTTCCTGTTTATAGTGAAAATAAGTGATTTATTTCAAGATAGCATATATGCCCCATAGGGTTACAATGTAGAGTCATCTGACAATCAGGGACGGTGTGTTCATTACGGCGATATGATAAATATGAAAATAAGAGATTTTTTTAACCAATTCTATAACCGCAACAGTGTTATCAGTGTTCTAATCTTGACGTTTGTTCTGCCACTAAATGTCCAATCAGGCTAAAGTTGTGCTTCAAATGGTCCTGCCCTTTTTGGGGCAATTTCAGTGATGTTGAAAATCGCCTAAGAAGTCACTCATAGACTCTCATGTAAAATACATTTTTATCAGAGACTTCAATACAATCCCTATGGATCCGGGAGGCCTTGCACATATGTGCTTTCATTATACGTAACCTAATTAAGAAATATGCTTCAAT
This sequence comes from Umbra pygmaea, assembly GCA_016801145.1. Lineage (NCBI taxonomy): Eukaryota > Metazoa > Chordata > Actinopteri > Esociformes > Umbridae > Umbra > Umbra pygmaea. Next base: position 6,205 of record JACXGM010040797.1, read on the forward strand.
CAATTCACATACTACTGTCAAGATGGCTAGCGTTAAAAAGTCTGATCGTGTGGAAATAGTGGACGTTAGAAGAGGTGGATTATTTGCGTTCTCATCCATTTACTTTGTTGTGTTTGGAGGAAATTTTTTTATAAAGAGACTTGGAACATCCAATCGTTCTAATAACACAAAAGGACAAACTACAAAAATGTTTTGTGTTAATTGGTTTGAAAGAAAGAATTGGCTAAAAAGCAGGTGTAGCCAAGAATACCCTATTCTGTTTGCCATGCTTACATCTTGGAGGAGACACGACTTGGACCAACCAAAGAATTGTGGATATATAACATTTATCCCAAACAATAAGGAAACATAAACACAGCGCAACTCACATTGCAAGTAGCATATCTATCAATTTTGGGAAAAGTGAATGTACTATGGGAAAAGATAGGCTGAATCAATGCACTGACTATGTGCTGTCTATTGAGCCAGACTTCATCCAAAAATCATTGGAGTTTAAAGACTTGGTGATTCCCCAGTTTGCGTCCCAGAATGGACATTGATGTGAGCTTCTCTTCAGATAAGGTAGGCCCATGCCTATAGACCATCACACTTGTTTCCTTTCCCTTTACCGTCTACATTGCCCATCTTTTTATGGGTGTGTGAGATTGCAAGACAAGCTTTGACAGCTCAGTAGATAGTTTTCGTATTGTCAATGAATACTAAACTGAAAACACACTGCAAAAACAGATTTTTAAGAAAGTAAAAAAAGCCTTATTTCAAGAAAATTAGTCTCATTTTAAGTTTAAAAAGAAGAAAAAATCTTGTCAAGCATTTTTCACATAAAATTTTTCACATAAAACAAATAGTCTTATTTTGAGAAAATATACCTAACTTTTTCTTAATAAGATTTACTAACTAATTTCAAGTTCGATTTAACTAGTAATAAGGTGTGGACTTATTTTGCTAATTATCCCAGCAAAGGAACAAACTTATCTTTCTTATTTTAAGATTGAGACCACTTGCACGATTTCTCAGTTTAAGAATCTAATGAAATTAAAACTTTTTTATTATAAACATGACGAACATGAAAATACAGTTTAACATGACCCTTGACTGATTTGGATAAAGGTATTACACAGTTCTGTGTTGCCTACTACCTTCTTAATAAATTCATTAAAAAACTTTCCATAACATTTCTGTAACTTTTTGACAAATTTCCATGACTGTTGCATTTATGAGCCACAGCTGTTTAATTTTTGGTACTGACTACTGCAGACTGGGAAAACTACTCAAAAGCTGCAGATTGGGATAAACTCGGATGCAGTTGTCTAACCAGCACAATTTGGCCCTTTACGTCACTCAAATCCCAATGATAGGGCATTTTTTAAGGGAAAAACTCATTTACATGCTTTAACTTTTAGGTATATAGTGTTCAATCCACATTTGTAAAAAAAATACTCTAACTAAATATTACTGTAATACAATAATGTTATTCCAAGATATTGAATGTCCTTAAAACATAATGCACATTAAAGGGATACTTCACCGATTAGCATTAAAGGGATACTTCACCGATTAGCATTAAGCTTTGTATCAGTAGAAACCTGGTAGTATTTTAGAAATAACTGGGATTAATCCCTCATACCCCCCTGGGATGTGAAGTCTCTGTATTGGTTGTATGGGAAAGAGGCCTCAGATGACGCAAAAATCATCATTTTGCATCATCTGAGGCTTGCCTGCTCAGAGGCTATGAACTACAGCCAGCAGGAGGAGCTACTTCCGCATGTTTTCAACCCGCCCATAGGGGGTGGGCCCTCACTTCCAGAATTTCAAACATTGTCAGCCATCTTGAAGCCAATCGAACAGGCTATTGCTCTGTGGAATAAACTGAGTAATATTTTAGTAGGCTAACCACAATGGCTGAGGGTAGTTTTGAAGATGATATGGCAGAAGGGAGTTTTGAAGATCGGGTGCGTGAATCCAATGCTTGTGGCTGCCAGAAAGAGCCACAATACAGCGAGGAACAGTTGCGGATGATTGAGGAACAAGAGCCCTTGCAGCAAGGAGCGAAACCTGATTGATGCTAAGGAGCAAGAGCCTGGGCAGTCACGAGCTGGGGCGGACTGGTGGTGTCAGTGCTCTCGCTGTGCGCATATGGACACAGATAGAGTCCCATTGCTGTCGTGAATTTTAGCAATGCCATTTTCTCCTTGAAGAAATCGCTGAATCTGCTGAGGAAATTGCACCGCCAGAATCTGTAACAAAGCACCCCAGCTTTGATCACAGGTGTGTCCTGGAAACGTATTTGAGGATCCCGAAGGTTAATTTGAAAATGCCAGCCAAAGCCTGCAGGGACGGATGTCTTTGTATAAAGTGAGTATTTTGTTTGTTTTTCATGTCAGTCAGCTGAGCTCTCATTGCTATATTTACATCTATGCTAGCCTACTGTAGGTGCAAATAACTTACATTGCTAACGTTGTGCTTACTGTTTTGTCGGTAAATACAAACGAGTTCACAAAAGCCCAGTCTCAAATTTCCAAACAAATGTATTTTTTGCTGTTTTGAAAGCATTTGTATCTGCCTACAAAACAGTAAGCACAATGTTAGCTATGCAAGCTATTTGCACCAGTAGGCTATATTTACAGCCTACTCTAGGTGCAAATAGCTTGCATTGCGAACATTGTGGTTACTGTTTTGTAGGTAAATACAAATGCGTTAACAACAGCCCAGTCTCACGGAAATACATTAGTTTGGAAACGTGAGACGGGGCTATTGTGAACACATTTGTATTGACCGACAAAACAGTAAGCATACATCGATGCTAGCCTACGGTAGGTGCAAATATGGGTAGCTTGCATTGCGACCGTTGTGCTTACTATTGCAAATATATATTTACATCTATGCTAGCCTACTGTAGGTGCAAATAGCTTGCATTGCGAACGTTGTGTTTACTGTTTTGTAGGTAAATACAAATGCGTTCACAACAGCCCAGTCTCATGGAAAACCATTCATTTGGAAACGTGAGACTGGACTATTGTGAACGCATTTGTATTGACCAACAAAACAGTAAGCATACATCCATGCTAGCTAGCCTATTGTAGGTGCAAATAACTTGCCTTGCTAACTATGTGCTTACTGTTTTGTAGACTATTGGCTAACACCTACCATCACTTTGTGGAATTGGTCCTGAAAAGCGAGAGACTGGGGAAATGCTATCGTCTTTCTTTACCTGCCTATGTTTTTCAGGACATCAGACAGCTATCGACCTCCTGACGGGTGGTACTGCTGCTATAAATAAACTGTTCAAGCTCTGGATGAGCTATCAGTGTGAAATTGTTCATATTATGTTTTATAATTATAAGTTTAAACTCACATTGGTTGTGGTTCTTGTTATAGTCCTTAGTTTTGCTCCATTAGTGTGTATTTGGCTAGAGAAATAGTGATTTCAATTGGAGGAAAGTAGGGTGAAGTCATCTAAAATGGGCCAAATAATGTTTTAGCGTCATCTCTTAATATCTTTACAGCAATCCACAATAACTTATCTTACATTGTTGCCTCAACACCTGTTGACTTGTAACAAGAGTTTTGATTGGTCTTAGTTTTCAGGGCAGGCAGGGCTGAAGAATTACATTAGATCTCATGCATAGCTTATTTGATGGTATTATAAGCCCTTTACCAAAAAGTTGCACATTTTAGCTGACTTCACCCTACTACATATGAGGAGCAACTAAGCTACTCTGATGATATGGTCCTTGCATTTTCTTTATAAGGTGCAAGTCTATCCAGTCTTATCAAATCAGAATTGGGCTACCTGTGTAAATGTGGCCTCTTGAAAAATAAAGAAAAAACATACAAAAAATGACTAGATTTCAATGCAACCAGCAGCCTAGGGTTCTACAAATATTCCAGTTGAATGAACATCTCTAATGAAGATAATAAATGTAGGTTATGCATAGTCCATCAGGTTAACCCAAAAGCCATCTATCTCGTTTGAACATATTTACAACAGTTTTGCCCCATACATGTACATTCCTTGTGGA
>JACXGM010040798.1:0-10221 GCA_016801145.1 Umbra pygmaea
TTTACCAGTAAGGTCTGAGGTGCATGGATTATATAGCTGTGAGGAACTTTACCAGTAATGTCTAGGGTTCATGGATTATATAGCTGTAAGGAACTTTACCAGTAAGGTCTGGGGTTCATGGATTATATAGCTGTAAGGAACTTTACCAGTAAGGTCTGGGGTTCATGGATTATATTGCTGTGAGGAACTTTGTCAGAACATTTGCACATGCTATATGCCCCCCCCCCCTTTGTTGTGGTATTTGCTGTGCAAGGTAGCCTGGTATCCCATCATCAGAAATGTCTGTTCAAGATCTTTTCTGTTCTTGTCGTAAACATCTGCCTTGTTTCCACACTGACTGCAAATGAAGAAATCTAGACAGTGAATATCAGATCGTTTGCTAAGAAACTGCCTGGTAGCATTTCTTTACCTCAACAGTGTTTCTTACATTAGCAAAGTTTGCTAGTTGCTGCATCAACACTGAAGCCTCTACTGACTGCAATGTGTTAATCTGTTCAACAGCTCTGGTGAATAGTAGACAACTACAGTATGCTTCCTGATAACATGTAATCTGACATTACTTTAATGCCTTTGTCTGACAAATAAATGCTAGAATAGGTATAGCACAGTGCTTAGTTGTAGCCTCCAGTGGGACTGAATCAAATCCACATCTGGATAATAATAATAATTATAATAATTATAATAATTATAATAATACACTTTACTTAAATAGCACCTTTCACACAGGAAATGCAGCTCAAAGTGCTTTAAATCAATCAAAAGTCAAATAAAATGAAAGAAATTTGCATCAATAAAAGACAGAATTGTAAAAGTATTTTAAAACATAAAAAGCATAGAGCACATTTGCAGGCAAATGTATAGAGTTTTATAAGAGTTTTATGGATAACAAGCTTCTTCATGGTCAGGCATCCATTGAAAATGTCATAGAAATATAATACTCCGGCTGTGTTCTCATTGTTTTTGGAAATCTTCTAAATATGATGGTCATCTGCCTTTAACTGAAAATCATCAAAAATCTACTGTGACCTGTAGTGCCCATGGCTCACTGTTTTTCCCGAGTTACATATTAGTAACTATTATTAGCTTAGTTTGTATACCTGCTTTTTGTTGCCAACCGGAATTTCAATAATACGGGTCGGAAAAACATACATTCACTTCCAACTGATTTATTACCTGGAACAACACTACATGAAGTATAAGAATATCTGACAGTCCACACTTTTTGTCTGACCATCATTGCATTACACTTAATACATTGGCTAGAAGCTTGCCCCCTGGTGATCAGATCCTGTAAAGCATTAGCAAGGTTTTTTTTGTCAGGGGGCCTGAGGGGGGCAACAAACATGGACATTGTTATAGTTTTGTTAATCTCAGTTAGAATATGTTTAATTTCTGTGTGTTTAAAGCTGATGTCTTGACTCTTACTGGCTACTTCTTACTGAAGTAGAGCAGCAAAGTTGTCTTTAAGTTTTATTTGTAATGACTTGGAGTTCAGTCTCTTTAAAAATACTTTTTACTGCCCATAGGTGCAGAAATGACTGTACGGAGGAGTTGAGCCAACAGTTTGAGTTTGTATTTGGAAATGTACATATATCTCCTATAGCTAAACTCACTGAATGCTGGATAGTTCCCAGATCATTATCATTGGCCTGCTTCTTTGTTTTCACACTTTTACATGGGTTGTTGTTCAGGGAAAATGTTTTGCATGCCTTAGCAGGTGGACTTTGAGAAGACCTACGGGGGAGTTTAGGTGTTTGGTTTTTCCTCTGCCAGGTTTCAACCGGTTGTGGTTGTATATGTTGATCTGTAGATAACATCTTGTGGATTTCCATACAGAAGACTCTTCCTGAGCTATATACAACTGGTGCAATGTAGTTAAACACTCGTCGGATCAACTTTTTTTATTGAAACAGACATGTTTTTTTGGGATAATTTGCTGAAAATCTGTTTAAAATTTCATGTCAGAAAGTGAGACAGATTGAAATTACAGGACAGATATTGTTAAAGTTAGTTTAGGGGTTTTTATCCAAAGTATTGTTATTTATCTGTGCATTGGATAATGTCTTTCAAGGCCTGCTTCCTGATGTTTGCAAAACACTCACTGAATGGAGATGTTGCTTTTCCCCAAAGTACTTCTTTCTCAAAGGCCTCCTCAGAGTTCTCTGACTGTGCATAATGTAATCTGTGTTCTGTTTCCTCTGGAAGTGTTAATGTTTTCTATTTGGTTCTGTAGTTTCTGTAAGCTGCCCTTCACTAACACTGAGTTCAAGGGCGTAGGAACAGGCGGGGACAGGGGGACATATCCCCCCCAATGTTACAGACAGGCAATGTGGTCAGCAGCAATAATTAAAACAATTTGTAAAAATATATGCTGTGTCCCCCCCAATATCAAACTCGTTCCTACGCCCTTGACTGAGTTACTTATGTAGCCAAGGAGTGGGGAGGTGTGGCAATGAACTGAGAAATAGACTCAAGAGTACTGGTATGCAGTTATGATCTATTTAGAATAATTATGTTTATAGTGTATTATATGTATTATAGTACATGGTACTGTTGATGTATATTTATGTTTCTGGGACTAGGTACTGAAGTGTTATGTTGATGAGTCATTATGCTGTGCACTATATGGCAGCCTATGTTTAAGTATTTATGGTTTGTATGCACCACCTGCTGGACATCTGTGCCTATGGCACTAATGTAGTAATTGTAGACAAAGGCTTTGGTTGATTGGTCTATTTCAGACAGCTGGAGGTGTTCCAATGTCTTTATACGCTCAGGTGTCCAGAGGGTGGTTGCGATTCATTATGAGTTCTTTAACTCCTGTGCCAGGTTGGAATATTGCTTGTTTGGTTGATTGTAAGTACATTTATGCAGAGTGGCTTAATATACCTACTAATGGTGGCATCCCCACATTATGGGTTGTAGGTAGTGTATATTTGTATAGTTAAGTAAGGCGTGTGTTTGTATGTTAGCCGCGTCTACGCCGCGTTAAGAGCGTAGTGTCTATCCAATATACAAAGTTGTGCAACTCCTATGGTATTCTGCTCATTCTATTTGCATTGAAGAGTTCAATAAAACATCTCAGAACTCTTCTCTCTGTCCGGTCTCCCTTCCTCACACCAACCAAACTGTGACACATACATGATAAACAATGGATTTGATGTCATCTAGATTGACAGAGTTTAACAGTAAACTGAAAATGTACATTCCCCTCTTATACCTCTCATCTTTACCACTGAACTTACTTACAAAGTACACTTGCCTGCATCATTAAATGACTTTTGCATACCCGTATGATACAGAACTCCACATTCGTTGTAGTGGCCACCCAACTAACAATTCTCCAAACAGCGCTGCAAATGTCTACATTGTGTCCCTGTTGAATACATTTATACCTGCCTGCAGCAAACCTATGGATCTGTCACTAGTCATCTGTATAGGTAATGTGTTTTTGTTAATCACTTCCCTCTCTCTACTATCACATTGAGAAGTTGCTCAGCTGACCCCTGTGTGTGTTGGTCAGTAATCATAAATCCACAGGTGTTAAAACATAGGGTTAAGATAAATTAGAAACTGATTTCATAAAGCAATTTTTTTCCATTGACTTTTGACGTGATTATACAGTACCACCGGTAGCATCCCAGAACGCTGCACTCTGCTTTGTCATATCATGCATGAGCCTGATTCCACCCTCAGTAAAACATATAACCTCGAAAGGAGCAATTTGCCAACCCTGAATGAAACCCTTGATTTTCATATTTTGTATGTCCTCATTCAGAAACTTTGTTTCATCTACGTTTATGTAATTGTTAATAAGCTTTTCAGACTATCTTTCTCATCACTGACCCATTACTAAAACCAGTTGCTTCTAATGCTGTCAAAGACTGTCTGTTTGCTTTTGATACGAGAGCATTGTACACTATATATATATATATACTTGCTTTGTCTTTACGAAAGGAAACAGCATATATATATATATATATATGCTGTTTCCGTTCGTAAAGACAAAGCAAGTTCCTGGCGCTCAGGACCTTTTATAGGTCAAGCCTTATAAACACCACTTTTATGTGTTATACCGCCTTTATACCTAACACAAAAGTTGAAATGATTCTGTCTGCACATATGAATTAAATTGTGAATGTTAAATTACAGTACATGCAGATTGTGCAGTGTCCATTTATGTTGAGATACAGTATGGTTTTTTAGATTAGTTTTCTCTGCTGTAGATATTTTATGGTAATGGAAAGCAAATGTGCAATATGGATTGCAACAAGTTGTTGACCAGATAATGACAAACTCTTCACAGTAGCATTCTGTGAGTGTCACTGAGTAAGAACATACCCTATTTATTTTATGCTGTACAGTCCAATATTTATGCCATTTTGTCACAACTTTATGGACATTTATGAATGTCTTGGCTTAAAAAACTGAATAATGAGTGTGTTTGTTCTGGAGAGCACCATCTCCTGGATATTTATGATATTTCCCTTTTGAAGGTCTTAATTATTTCTTTACATGGTTTGAGCAAACTGTCACAGCTGTCTGGTTTCAGGTAATGTCCAGACCGGTTTGTGTTTCGTTAATAATGTACTCTATATAGCCCCTACTGCTTCCTAGATGAGATGTGCGTCATTGAGAGTTGATACTCCTGTTTTTTACTTACTAGTTATGTGGAGTGAACTGACAGACTGGTGCATTACTATTACAAAGAGAGTTTTCGCCACTTTATAAGTACTTAGTATGGATGGTAAAGCCAGATATATGCTCTGTCTCTATGCCACGATAGAGCATATTAAGATAGGTATACTTGTTGTGCAGCTCCAATATCTTTTGTTTGTGCTGTAATAAAAATACAAGAACAACAATCCCTGCAGCAGGTATCCGTTACTCCATCCAACACCACCTTTGTGACACGAATGCACAATTAAACCTAGAATCCTTAAGGAAGCTAACATTACATAGAAATCTGTGATGCATGTATGGTTTGTTCATTGGATACCCCACCTTAAATAGGAGGACGGATAACCAATTCAGACTTCATTTCCGTTTTCTGTTTTTTCAACCTCAGAGAAAGCCTTCTCTATCTTTTTGTAGCCCGTTCCTTGTTTGTGAAGGGCAATGATCACTTCTCTTAACTTTTTTGGACCATTCTTTTAACTTAACAAAGTTTATCACAAGCATGACACTCAACAAACCCCAGCCAGTTCAGGTATTACATGTTCCAGCTCAAGCACACCTGGTGCAACTAATAAAGTCCTTGATTAGTTGCATCAGGTGTGCTTGAGACAACACCTGTTTTGCTGTTGTGAGGGATTCTATTCAGGGGGTTGATTAATTTTGAGACTGGAGAAGTCATAATGAGCTGCATTTTTAGTTGGATTTTTTGGGAACCACTTCATGCATTGGGTGTGTTTCTCAATTGCTTTTGTTTAATTTTTTCATTGCAAATAGCTAAAAGTTGGTCAATTTTCATATGATTTGACATGAGATTGTACACTGTTAACATAGAATTAACCTTCACAGAACAAAATAATACAGCACATTAACGTAGCGAGTCACAGAAATTGTACTCTGCACATGCATACGTTGTAACCTCTGTAACATCCTCAGGACTAAAGCTCATGAATGCATTACATAGTAAACGGCAGCAGTGTAACACAGGCTCGGTATCGGGAATAAAATGAGGCATCATAAACAAACATTTTGAATGTGTGAGACATTGGCTGAGAGATTTGTGAGAGTATTTAGAAATGGATCCATCAGACACAAGATGGACCAAAGACATCAGAGGTTTATTTATTTTATTATTGGATATATATTTATATCTTTGACATTCTGTATAAATCCTTCACACACACACACACACACGCATCGTCAACCACTTATCCTGGTGAGGGGTCGCGGGCTTTTATACATAAAAAAATATTATATTTGTTTTATTGCCAGGGAGACCAGGGCACCGTTGGTGATGACAAATAGTAAATTCTTCAATATGAGATGAGATCGGTGCATATAGGTTTAGCATGGGGGCTCCATAGCTACCCATAATTAGTTTACATAATACTTATATATAATATTCCTAATATTAATTTCAACTTATATAATAATAACAATATCAATTTTGTTAGTTCAAATTAACATTTGGGCCAGATTGGACAACGCAGTCAAACAATGGCGAAACACAAAATTAAACAACAACTATTTACAGGCCTGACTCCCACCCCTCAGGCAGTCCCAAAATGTGGTCACTGTACAATACCAGAAATCATTGTCTGAGAAGACCTCATATGAGGCGAGCAATGGCAGCCTCAAGATGAGGCTGCATGTATTTGCCTCAGGGAAAATCCGCTTCATATGTTGAATTGGGTCATGAAGACCAGTGTAGGCTCAACCCCAAAACTCAATGGCGGTATTTTTGCAGCCCCAGAAGCAAACATGAGGACATCCTAAAGTGTCACTCTTGCTGGCTCTAGTCCATCCTCCACAAACAGCAAAGCATCTCCACCTGCAATGTAAAATATCTATTTTTGAAATTCCCTTTATAACATCTTTAAAGTAATTGTTTTAACCTTGCTTTCAGTCATCTAAGTAGTATGTGTTCTTGTACACAATTAGCTCTATGCATGTTTTAGAAAATGCTTACTTAAATACAAATGTCAAAGGTTTAAACAGTCGAAAATGTTGATATACTGGCAGTCATTTGGGTCCTTCTTAGTGGACCACTCTCATACCTGAGAAACGTTAGCCTTAATAATTCTTTTGTTTTTATTTGAGACCATTGTTTCCTGACAGAAGAAATACAGTGTAATGAATTGTGCATTATGTTCATCATTCCCCAAATTTGTGTTTTGAGTTAACACAGTGTGCATACCTTGTATGTCAATCAGCCAGTCCCTCCAGTAGCAGACTGCCTTCTCCTCCAACCCCAGTGAGCTCCCTGCCACTGAATAATTGACCTTAAATAGATTGGTCACTTGCTGGGCAGTTAGTGGAGCAGGTGGGCCTCCAGAGAAAAACCTGTGTTTGTTTTTTAGAGCATTGAGCACTCCCAGGGTTTCCATGCCCTGCTGCAAACTTCTAAAGAAATTGCATGAATTGAGATTAGTAACTTGTTACATTATTACCTATTGTCTAACCTTAATAATACTAAGGCTTTTGATATTATAATTTCTTTGCATTAATAAGTCTCATGACAACATTTAGTACATTTGCATGCACTTAAGTTAATAATTACACAGGTATTAAGGGAAAAAACATTTTACATGAGGTTTATTATTTCTTTTGCTCCATTACTGATAAAATATGCATGTTTTACCTTTAAGTTACGGTTCATAGGTAAGGTCAGGGGTAGGGGACACATCAGTTGAATGATCCAATTACCTGCTTAACTTTGTTTTTCCTGGAACATTCTCACACAATGAATTACAAAACTAAAATTGAAATCAACAGCTCAGGTACTTTTCCGCAAACACAATCAACACACTTACTGTCTTAATGGTGCATCTACCTGCCCCTCTAAATAATATTTTAGGGCTGAGGAGAGGATCTCGTCTCTGCCACTTAGGGAACTAATCACTGCTAGTGACCCTAACAGTGACAAGTTTGAGGCTGCCTCTCTCACAGGACCTGGGCCTGGCACAGCATCCCTGATTCCAAGCATAAATTGCCAGAGTAGATTTTGAGCAGTTTTTTGGGTGGTTGTCTTGTTGAGATATCCAGCCCCGGCATAACTTCAACTTTGTGATATTGGGTGGAATCCATGCAACCCTCAAATTTAACAAGATTCCCAGTTCCAGCACTGGCCACAAAGCCCCACAACATGATGGAACCTCCACCAAATTTTACTGTGCGTAGCAAATGTTTGTCTTTGAACTCTGTGTTCTTTTGCCGCCATGCATAACGCCCCTTGTTATGTCCAAATAACTCTGTCTTTGTTTCATCAGTCCACAGCACCTTTTTCCAAAATGAAGCTCGCTTGTCCAAATATGCATTTGCATACCTCAAGTGACTCTGTTTATGGTGTGTGTGCAGAAAAGGCTTTTTCCGCATCACTCTCACTTCTCCTTGTGCAAAGTGCGCTGAATTGTTGAATGATGCACAGTGACACCATCTGCAGCAAGATGATGTAGGTCTTTGGAGGTGGTCTGTGGGCTGTTTTTGACCGTTCTCACCATCCTTCACCTTAGCATCTACGATATTGTACTTGGCCTGCCACTTCTGACCTTAACAAGAACTGGGTCTTTGGGCTTCTTTTTCCTCACTATGTTTCTCACAGCGGACACTGACAGCTTAAATCTCTGCGATAGCTTTCTGTAGCCTTCCACTAAACCATAATGTTGAACAATCTTTGTTTTCAGTCCATTTCAGAGTTATTTTGAGGCCATCATGTTGCCACTCTTCAGAAGAGAGACAAAGAGAACCACAACTTGCAATTGGGCACCTTAAATATGTTTTCTCATGATTGGATGCACCTGTCTATGAAGTTCAAGGCTTAATGAGCTCACCAAACCAATTGTGTGTTCCAATTAGTCAGTGCTAGGGAGTTACAGTTATTCAAATCAACAAAATAACAAGAGTGCCAAAATGTATGCACCTGTCTAATTTCATTTTGATGCATATTGCACATTTTCTGTTAATCCAATTAACCTTATTTCACTACCGAAATATTACTGCGTCCTTCAGTTATGTTATAGATCAAAATGAAATCCATACACACAATTATTAATAAATGAAAATCATGGAAATTCTTAGGGGTGCCTAAAATTTTGCATAGAACTGTGTGTGTGTATATATATATATATATATATATCACATGGCAGTTGCTTCAATGCATTTAGGGGTGTGGCCCTGGTCAAGACAATCGCCTGAACGCCAAACTGAATGTCAGAATGGGAAAGAAAGGATTTAAAGATTTAAGCAATTTTGAGCGTGGCGTGGTTGTTGGTGCCAGACGGGCCGCTCTGAGTATTTCACAATCTGCTCAGTTACTGGGATTTTCACGCACAACCATTTCTAGGGTTTACAAAGAATGGTGTGAAAAGGGAAAAACATCCAGTATGCGGCAGTCCTGTGGGCGAAAATGCCTTGTTTTTTTTTTGGGGGGGGGAAAGGTCAGCTTCAGTATTTGACAACATGGTTGTCATTGTTCTATATTGTGCATCATTTCCAATCCCACTTTTTTGTTTTTTTATTATTATTGCCCCTACACTCCACACCCATCCCAACCCTTACCTACCGTGACCAACTGTTGAGACCAATTACCTATGCCATTTTTATATTATCTCTAGCTTATACATTTTGTGTTATTTACAATATTTACAAATCTTGTGCGTTTTACATATTCCAGTTTCATTTGCTCCACACCTCATCCACACTCAACACCGTCCATCTATCTTTTAACCAAAGCCATATTGGGTTACTGTTTGCCATATCAATTTCTACTCTACTGTGATGTTTCACATAATTATAAAACCTTTCTATTCTCAATGACTCCACCAATTTGGAATTAAAGATAAATATTTTTGCCAAAATAATTATCATATTATTAATTGTCTGACTACTACATTTTAAGTCTCCAAGTATTGCTATTTGTAATGTTAATTCAAAACAAATATTGCATTTATCCTGTGACCAAAAACATGCTACATAAGGACAGTAACAAAAAAGATGATCTATAGATTCTGCTTCCTCAGAGCAAAATCTGCAGAGTTGGGAAGATTGTATTCCCCATATTGTTGCCAATATTTTGTATAATAACTTGTATTGAAAAATTCTAATTTTTGAGTCTGGTGTTGTTTCGCGTATTAGTCCAAATGCGTTATGCCACGGGATCGGTGTAACGAACAGAGTAGGCCAGGAGATAATATAGAAGACAGTTTATTAATCCTTTTACTCAGGACAACAACACTCATAAAGCAATGGGTGAGAATGGTCAATACAGGCAGGCTTTGGTCGGGCAGTACAGAACGGGTAGTCAGACAAGCGTGGATCAAAGAGACAGGCAGGGTACTCCGACAGGCAGTGACGTATCTTGGAAGCGGGTAGTCGGGCTGGCAGTAGTCGGTACACAAAAACAGGGATCTCAGACGGGCAGGTTCGTTTACAGGGCAGGCTAGAAACATAGACAAAAGTACCAAAAGGGAAATCCAAAAATCAGAGTGAGTAATCCAAAAATGCAGGTCAGACCAAAGAATACTTGAATAATAACGCTCAGAATTGGAT
>JACXGM010040799.1:0-10222 GCA_016801145.1 Umbra pygmaea
TCCACTGCATACTGTAACCCCTTTTGCCTCGATCTTGAGGATATCGCAGAGTTAATGCTCCAAAAAAGGTAACTGACACACACGGTATACCTTTTCCGTTATGGCAATCTGTTGCACTGGTCGGGTGTTTGACCATTTGTTTGTCGGGCGTAGCAACAATAACTAAGGGGGGCGGGGCTCGGCGAAAGGCTAATTGTTGCTGAAAGAACGGCAATGCAGAGAGAGAGAAGAGGATAGCGGTTTTGCGGTCACGTGATCAGACGTCTTTTCAAAATAAGACGCGCAAAAAGCAAGCCTTTTTTCTGAATGGGTGCTTCGTGTTCTTTTTGTTCTATGTGATATGGAGGACCATGCCTCAGGATTAACTGTCACTGTCCCTTTTTTCAACCAGTCGGGTTCTGCTGTAGCATAGGGCATGCATGATATGTTTCCCAGACCTGCAGATATGTTTTTTTGAAATTTTGCCCATCTCTGCTGGAAATATACTACTAAGGCCCGTTCTCTACAAACTTTACCAGGTTCCCTCCACAACAAGAACCAGAGCCTCTAACTACCGGTGTGTTTTAGATAATAGATCTATTTAATACTATGTGTTTAATATTATACAGCTCATGAAATTAAGAGAACATTGCAAATATTTCTTAAATCAACCCTGTTGAAAACCTCTGGAATGTGATCAAGAGGAAGATGGATGGTCACAAACCATCAAAGAAAGTCGAGATGCTTGAATTCTTGTGCCAGGAGTGTCATAAATTCTTCCAACATTAATTTGATAGACTGGTGGAGAGCATGCAAAGACGCATGAAAGACAATTATCATTATTCAACTATTATTATAATTCTACAAAATATTGATTTCTGAACTCTTTCTAAGTTAACACTTAACACTAAGTATTGTGTAAATTCTAAGACATTGCTTTTCATGCTTTTCAAAAAGCAATTGTTTTTTAAAACATATGTTTAATGTTTAGTTATTGTAGCATGCATGTCAACCTTGAAGAATAATCCTGTAATATTCATATTGGCATACCCCAGGTTGTGAGAACCAATGTTCAATGTTAGGGGGACATACAAGTAGGTGACTAAACACTATGTTCATATTTTTACATTATTTCCCCAAACGTTTTTAAAAAAACAGCCACCCCCCACAAAAACAACCTGTTTTAGTGCAGGGTGATGTCCCACATCCCTCCAGAAATGAAATTCTGTCATTTTCACTTCTTACTTCCTATCTCTAATGTTTTTAGTTAGCCAAAATGAAGAAACTGAAAACGACCCAACATTGAGTTGCAATATATCTGGCTGAACCCACATGGACAAACTCTTCTTTCCAAAGTTACCAAGCATTAGTTGCTAGCATGGAAGGTTCGGGAGGTATATTGCTTTGATGCTTTCAAGCGTCAATCGAACATTGTGTTCTGGGTTTCCAAATACACTCATGCCCAGGGGCCTCTTAGTACAGTAGATCCGTCCTTGCTACTGACAGGTGAAGTGAATAACACTGATGATCTCGTTATTGTGGCACCTGTCAGGGTGTGGGATATATTAGGCAGCAAGTAAACCTTTTGCCCTCAAAGTTGATGTGTTAGAAGCAGGAAAAATGGGCAAGCGTAAGGATTGGAGCAACTTTGACAAAGGCCAAGTTGTGATGGCTAGATGACTGGGTCAGAGCATTTCTAAAACTGCAGCTCTTGTGGGGTGCTCCCAGTCTGAAGTGGTCAGTACCTATTAAAAGGGGTCTAAGGAAGGAAAAGCTGTGAACTGGCAACAGGTTCATGGATGGCCAAGGCACATTGATGTACGTGGGGAGCAAAGGCTGGCCCGTGTGCTCCGATCCAACAGAATAGCTACTGTAGCTTAAATTGCTGAAACAGTTCATGAGAAACCTTGGGTACTGCCTTCTATTCAGATTGACTATTACATGGGAGGGACATCATTTAACCCCACTTCTCCATATGAGTTTCAGCAGAGTCATGTAGCACAGAGCCATATAGCACACCACCACCTCTACAGCCAGGGCTATGTAATGTTTTGTTGAAAAATTAGGTCAAGATAGGGTATTAGGGAAAAGGGTGGGGGGTCTAGAGTGTGTTTGGGTCTGCGGGGGTAAGGTGGGGGGCAGGGCGCCAAAACTGACAGAGCCGACCCTGTCTCAAGACATGGTGATAGCGGCGTATTAACTTTTTTACTGAGCCACTCAGGAGCCCTGTTCTGGATAGTTTCCAGAGCCATTTTTTGACTGGGTATTTGTAAGGAAATGTAAATCAGAAGTATGTAATTACTTTGCTTGTTTTCCATAATGCAAACATAAATTACAAGGTAAAAGTAGCAAATATAGGTGCTAATTAGCAACTTTTCTCAACTGGTGAACACATGTACTTTATTCTCTGACATAATTTTTTATTACTTTTAATTTTAAGCTACAAAATAGTTGGACAGTGCCATCTAGTGGAATGGTATTAAACTACACAGATATTGTATAAATATATTTATACTAAAGATTGTGGACTTCAGATTAAATAGGAATGAACACACACCCATCCACATCAACAGAAATGCGATGGAGAGGGCCAGGATCTTTAAGATCACTCCTTTGTCTTTCAACTGCTTGTTAATGCAAATATCTAATCAGCCAATCACGTGGCAGCAAGTCAATGCATTTAGGCATTTAGACATGGTAAAGACAATCTGCTGAAATCCAAACCAAACATCAGAATGGGTAAGAAAGATAAAAAAAAAAAGGTAAATGGACTGCATTTATATAGCGCTTTTTCTGACCAACAATGGCCACCAAAGCGATTTACATTGCCTCACACTCACCCATTCATTCACACATTCATACACCGACGGCGGTGTCAGCCATGCAAGGCGCCAGCCAGCTCGTCGGGAGCAGCTGGGGTTAGGTGTCTTGCTCATGGACACCTCGACACTGGGTCAGGAGGACCCGGGGATCGAACCACCAACCTTCCGATTGCTGGACAACCTACTCGACCCACTGAGCCACTGCCACCCAAGAAAGATGATTTAAATGACTTTGAATGAGGCATGGTTGTTGGTGCCAGACAGGCTGATTTCAGTATTTCAGAAAGTACTAATTTAAACTAGGATTGTCTCGCACATTCATTTCTAGAATTTACAGAGAATAATCTGAAAAAGAGAAAATATTCAGTGAGCGGCAGTTCTTTGACAGGTAACAGTAACTCAAATGACCATTCGTACAACCAAGGTATGCAGAAGAGCATCTCTAAACACACAACACATCGAACCTTAAAGCAGATGGGCTACAGCAGCAGAAAGCCACACTGGGTACCAATCTTGTCAGCTAAGACCAGGAAACTGAGGCTACAATTTGCACAGGCCCACCACAATTAGAGAATAGAAGACTGGAAAAATGTTTAATGAGTCTTGATTTCTGCAGCAACCTTCAGATGGTAGGGTCAAAATTTGACGTAAACAACATGAAAGTATGGATCCATCCTGCCTTGTATCAACGGTTCAGGCTGGTGGCAGGGGTGTTTCTAGGATGTTTTAAATGGGGGGGGGGGGCAGGGAGGGGAGTGTGTGTTAGTCGTGGGGGGCCATAGAAAATCAATAATGGAAAATGTATACAAAATGACATTGAAATATGGTTAAAGTATTCTGCATTGTATTGAAAGAAGAATTGTCCCCAATCGATGACGTCGTAGGGGAGATATTTACATTTTACATTTGAGTCATGGATGCTCTTATCCAGAGGAACTTACAGTAAATACTAGGTCATTACCCTGGAGCACCTTATGGTAAAGTGCATGCCTCAATGACACAATCACATTTGGCTTAGTCAGGATTGGAACCGGCAACTTTCCAACTACAAGTCTTGACTCCTTAACCACTGGCCAATGAAAGTTCTCTGCCTGTTTTTTGCCAAAACCTTCTTTGATTTATGTGTTTTACTGAAAACTGGCATTTATAATTACATTGATTAGCACACACAGAGACCTAGAACTTCAATTAACACATGTACCTGCATAGTGTTTTTCTTGAAATTAAAAATCGTATGAACATTGTTGAATTTTAACTTAGTTTATTTTTTGCAAAGAAAAAGGTATTAAAAGGTTAATTAATACCTATCATAACATTTCTTTCACACATCCTCAAATGGTTCTTACAGTATGTCTGTACAATTCTGTTACAACACCATTTAAGGACACATTTTCTCCCCGATTTGTATTATTTTAAACAAAAGTAAACAGAACAACTATAAAACACGACTAGGCCTGTGTGTTATAATATACAGTATATTAAAATAGGTTGGAGTGAGCAAGTGCAAAATACGGTTAAGAACAGCTGTATACTGCATTTTTCTTCTGAATAACAAAAACCTATATACCTCTAAACTATTTATATATATATTTTTTGTGATAGGTACTGAATTCTTTAATAAATTCCTCCATGTTCAGTGATTTTGCTCTCCTTGACTCCACACTGAGCACTCCAAGGTCACTCAGTCTTTCATCTGTCATTGTTGTTCGTAGGTGATAATTGATCAGCTTCAGGGTGGAAAAACTTTGTTCACAGGCAGCGCTACAGACTGCTAGTGCAATTGCAATTGTGCACAAATGGAAAAGTTTGTGTAACATTTCTTTGAGGGGTTCCAGAAACACAGGGAACTCCATGATTTGGTCAGGCTCTCCATTCCACTTTTCTTTTTCTTTTCCAAAATCCTTCTAGCTTGATACAGCTCATGTCTTAGATCATCCAAGTCTGATTCGTAAATCTCTGCAAGCAGAAAAAGAGCTGTTCATTCTAGAAAGCTCTCGCTTTTAGGGTAGAGGGCTTGTATGCCTTTCATTATTTTACAACTCTGCTTGGAGAAGCTTCTGTCTAATTCACCAACCGTAGTGTCAAGGATTGGATAAAACATGCTCCTTCGAAAAACATTCTCACCAGCTTTCTCATTCCAGTGCTGAACTAATGTGGACGCAACTAAAGATCCTTGTAACCTAGATCTGATTTTCTGTTGCCATTTTGGCACCCATTCAACGCTAAGAGGACATTGTTGAGCAGTGTCTAAAATCTCCCTCCATAATTCTTGCAAAAAGGATTCCTCTCAGTAGCGATGAAATGTGTCCTGGGGCACTTCATGAGGCCCACTGCGCTAGCTAGATCCAGGGACGGGTACTGCAACATATCCGAAAGAAACTTGGTGTCACCCAACAATTTCTTAAATGTTGCTAAAATTACCCAATGAATGAAATATCCATCTGTGAAAGTAGGCCCTGCGCCTCCACAGACCTGTCACCACTGTTCTCGTGGTCTATCTCCTCAAGCACAGCAGGTAGTCTGTCCATCAGATTGCGGAAGGCATAGTACCTGCATGCCCATCTGGTGTCACTGGGCTTCGGAAGCTCCCTCAGCTGACCTCTATACATTTCTTTCTGTTCAACTAGCCACTTGTGGTGAACATAAGAGCCTGATATAAATATGTACAGTATATTTACTAAAGAAAAAAAAACACGCAGCCTCAGGTACTGACTTGACATTATCAACAAGGACTAGGTTGAGGCAATGTGCATTACAGTGCACATAGAAAGCATGTTTTGCCACTTCCTTTATATGTGCAGATACACCAGAATGTTTTCCGCTCATTTCAGATGCCCCATCGTATCCCTGCCCTACAAGATTGCGTTTGTACTCCATAGCTCTCTAGGCAATTGATAATCTTTTCAGTCAATCCAGCAGCATCTCAACGATCAACTTGCACAAAATGTACAAAAAGGTCATGCACTGTTCCATTATAGTAACATCTCAGGACCAGTGAGATGTGTTCTCTTTTCTTCATATACTTAGTTTCATCAGCAAGAATACCGAAGGCTTCACTTCTTTTGACCTGTCGGATTGTATCACACTGGACCATCTCTGCCAAACACTCAAGGATTTCATTTCGTATATTTTTGCTTGTGTACTTTGCATTTCCACTTGCCATTTTCTTCTTCACTACTGGATCACATTTTTGTGCAATTTGTTCTAATATTCCTAGAAAGTTCCCCTTGTTCTTAGTGTCCTCTGACTCACAATGGCCTCAGTGGAATGTTTTGTGTCGCAGTAAGCAAGAGAACATCAGCCACAGTTGTTATATAGTGGCGATTCTCTTTCACATTTTTTTTATATTCTTCATCCATTGATTGTAACAAAGATGAGTTACTCTCAGATTTCTGTGGGGGCGGTTGACCCCCACGCCCCCCCAGCTGGTGGCTGATGGTGGTGGTCCAATGGTGTGGAGAATATTTTCTTGGCACACTTTGTGCCCTTTACTACTATTTGAGCATTGTAACCACATCACATATTGTAATTCATTATATGTGGTCGGTTCACATTTTGTTGTCCAAGGTGGCAACATGGAGATGTTAAGTGGATGGGCACAACAGGGAGAAATCAACTTTCAGCCTGAACATAGCCATACAAGATATGCACCATTTTAATGTCATCCCAACTTCATTAGCTGACCCATACTGATGACAGAATTAAACAATCTCTGGCTGTTCACTCCTAATGACCGAGTATGTGTTGTCTAACAATCTGGTTGGAATGGCCTTATGACCTAGTTGGTAACTGGCTGACTCCTCCTAATGACGTCAACCTGGTGATCGGCAATTCCAACTTGGGTGATTAATTTATTAAACTCTTAGCCTCTCTGTGGAAGGCATGCTTTGAGTTTTGTCAGAAACAAATCCCACATGGACTGGGATTCATAGAATCTGTCATTCTATTCCTTTACCAGAACTTTATGACTAATAGGAATTAGTGAGTATAGATATCAGTGTCAAATTGCACTTTTTTACCATAATAATATGTAAATCATATAATAGGCTTCTATATACAAAAAAAATCTGAAACTGTTTTGACATTCTTCCTCTTTTCGCAAATTTAAACCTTGCCTTCATCTTTATAGAGAGCCAGTCAGAAGAGTTGAGCCAAAGAGATATTGCCGTAGTCTATTAATAATGCTTTAAAAAATAAATACCACATTGTGTTTGTGTGAGTGAATTTACTCATGTGACAGCTTTGTGAGCACAGTATTCTGTCACTGAAACAACAGCCATCCAGGAAATAGAAAAGTCGCTCCATGCACTCCCTTACACATACACGCGCACCCCCACCTCTGTTTAATATAGTTGTGAAATCCTTTTGGGGACATAATATATATTCCTAATCAAAATCCAATTTTCCTGTGGCCCAAGGTGGTCTATGTTGCATCCTCCAGTGCACATGTACTACTGCAGCATGTGTTCAAATCTGGTGTCATAAGATCGGAGCCCAGGGCGCCCTCTCCTGACGCAACAAGGATCAGACGGTCAAGTTCCCCTGTCTACACTACCTTCACTACTGTCTAGTGCAGTGTTTTACAGCTATGTTTATACTAAGTTGAGGGTGTAATCATCAGTGTATTTGCAAAAACTGATCTTTTGGCTTTATGGTCAGCATGCCGTTTCGCTTCCAAAAAAAGTTAGGCAAACTATTCATGGCATGGAGAACTGTGCAGGTTTTAGTATAAACGGGATATCAGATTGTTAAGACATGATCTAATTGTTTTTGACTTTTTTGTATAAGAACCCTTATTTGGATTTCTCATAAACTACTGCAGTGGAAGGAATTTCAGATTTAAATGTGTTACAATTGATCTGTAGCTATTATATTTTTATTTCCCCTTTTTTTAAACCAATTATTTTTACAATGACCACCAGGCCAAATGCATAGCAATTTCCATTTAAACAACAATTAGTCACACTTAGATATAATGTCAAGAGGCTTTTGAAGTTTGTTCCAGTCATTGGCAGTATTTGAATCAATTACTGCAAAATGAATATGAACAGTGGGACTTATCTAGAGTGCAGCATGTACGGCATATACTGTCGTAGTGACATTGACAATTGAAGTGGGGTAAATCAGTGCCTTGTTTAGAGATGTTGTGTCGGAGTTGGTGTAGCCAATAAAAACCTATAGTCTGTCAGACGATTATGTAAATTGTCTCAGCACCTTTTGCATCGATGTTAGACAGGACCGCCTTGCTTTGATCAAGCAAGCTGGACCTCTTGGCAGAATTGTCTCCATTCCTGAATCTGTTGAACCTGAAGTTCTTACAATTAAGCAAGGTCATTGCAAATGACAAAATTGGGAAATATTTTTTATAAAACATCTGTAAAAAGAGATCACACTTAAGCAGCTTTTGTTGCTCCCGATGCAGGCACGTGTGTGTGTGACGTGTGTGTGTGTGTGTGTGTGTGTGTGTGTGTGTGTGTGTGTGTGTGTGTGTGTGTGTGTGTGTCAGTGTGGAAGAAGGAACACTAACTCCGTGCGGTGAAGGAAGAAAGTTACGTCATTTGGCCCAGAATTGCAATATTACTCTGTGTTAGTTTGTCTGAGTGTGCGCGCGTGTTTGTGGGTGCGTGTGTGCCTGACCAGAGGAGGAAAACCTTGTTTACACAGACGGCCGAGCGCCTAGGGAATAATGCGCGAGAGGAAGTGAGCCGGCTCTCTGTCTGCGCGCTCCAACTTCCTGCTGAAGAAGTAAAAAAATAATAATTCAGATCCCCTTACAGTGTC
Source organism: Umbra pygmaea (assembly GCA_016801145.1). NCBI lineage: Eukaryota > Metazoa > Chordata > Actinopteri > Esociformes > Umbridae > Umbra > Umbra pygmaea. The sequence continues at coordinate 8,583 of JACXGM010040799.1, forward strand.
GAGCCCCGCAGCCTACCGCATCAGCATGGAAAACCAGAGCATTATACGGAATTCTCTTTAAAACGTATACAGACGGAAAGAAGACGCCTTACACCTGAGTATGTACTTGCTTCTCTATTGTATTGCATTTAACTTTATCACAAAAAGGAGCTGAGTTTCAGTCACGATGGCTCAGAAGTGAACTTTGCACCAGAAAAATATCGTTGAGATATGATACAGCTCGATCATCACAATGAACTTGAATAGTAGCAGACGACAAAAACTGGTATCCTCCTATGCTATCTTGACAAACATGCATTAATTTCCGTCATGTAGGACATATATGTCCTTCTAGTCATATAGTGTCCTATCATTTATATAAATTGTATAGTTTCGTTTTGACGTTGGCTAACATTGGGGTACTCTTGTTTACTTATTTGTTGTCAAAATGAAATTGCAAACGATTATATGTCACAATGACCTAGCTTGATTTTTTATTATGCATTTCTTCTTTATTATAATGAGATTGTAACCAAATTAGCAGTTGGTGTTAAAATCCGCTGGCCCCTTTAAAAAACTAGTAGACTTTCTGGTTTGTCTGGACTCTGCAGACTAATTGCCATGCGCTTCCGGATTGAATCTGGCAGCAGACAACATCTTGAAAATGAGTCATTGGAGCAAACAAAGAGACGTTTGAGTATTACAGGCTTTCCAACACCGATGGCTCTGCGTGGAACCAAGCCCGACCGTCCACCGGTGAAAACCGAACGGTTTTGGATACTTACACTGTTTAGGAAGAAGAAGAGCATAGAGCGTTACGGCAATGTGTCTCATGACATCACTTTAAATTCGTGCGGCTTTTCTACTGGAGCGCGTTACGAACGAGATGCCCGCAGCGGATAGTTGATTTTTCCATTGGCAGTGCGCAAGTAGAGAGCGCATTTAGTCATAGCTACGTAATGTCCACATATACACAGGTTACAACGGAGATACACACTGGAAAGGCCTGTATAGAGGAACAGCTGTATAATTTCTGTCTCATTTGTCAAAACGCTGTGATAAGTTGCTAGAAAACACCCCGTCAATAACAAAAACTTAACAGCAGGTAAAGGCTGTGGTTTTACAAATTCATTAGTGGTCCTATCATTCCAAACTGCACAAATACATAGTCTGTGAAATATACTTTTAACATTACTAAAGATTATTAACCAATATGTGTTTAATCAAATTTGGAACATCATTGAAATCCTTCAAATATGTCATGCCAAAAACAATATCTATGGGGAGGAACCAGAATAAATGCATGCGACGCATTCTCCATATGTTTTTGGGGAATAGGGAAAGAGAATTGTTTTGCGTGTGTGTTTGTGTGTGTATGTGCATGCAGGCCTGTGTTCTGCCATAGAGCAAGGCGAGTAGGAAACACTCCATTTGTCCCATCCGTGAAGTCTCTGTGTTTCCGATGGTTCCCGGTGACAGGAATTCCTACCTTTGAGTTGGGCCTGGCCTTTTCCCCGGGAAGACGCCCTGCAGCTGAATGAGAGGAAGTCCTCATTTAGACAGCTTTATGGCCTTTCATCACACACACACACACACACACACACACACACACACACACACACACACACACACACACACACACACACACACACACACACACA
>JACXGM010040800.1:0-10222 GCA_016801145.1 Umbra pygmaea
CTATAGGAGGGGTCTAGTGTTGGTTTCTTTAAGAGGGATCTAGTGTTGGTTTCTATAGGAGGAGTCTAGAGTTGGTTTCTTTAGGAGCGGAGCAACTCTTGCTATCTTGAAGTCTGCAGGGACACATCCAGGGGTCAGGGATGAGGTGATGAGAGAGGTGATCTACACTAATTGTACATATACTATACTTACATTGTTTACTCTAAAGATCTGCGCCTTGTATATTTTTGTATTTTTATTCAATGTTGTAATAAATGTTTAATATGTGTAATTCATGTGTAACTTTGTGTAATCTTGCACCTTTTCGCTTTTATCTTGGCCAGGTCGCAATTTCAAATGTGGAACTATTCTCAACATGCTCACCTGGTTAAAAAAAGGTAAAATGAATAAATAAATGTTGTTGATGTCATCTGGTGAGAGGGGAGAAAGCAGTAAATCAATTGGTAAGTTTGGAGATGCAGAGAACAGTAAGCACACAGGTTTGTGTGAAGGAGGTATGGATGTCATCAACCTCAAAATGGTTCACAATGTCATCAGGAGAGAGGTAAGATGATGCAGAGGAGGTGGAGGGTTAAGGAGAGAAAAGAGAGATGGGAGGTTGAAGCTTGACATTTTGAGTGATAGAAAGTGGCGTTAGCAGCAGACAGAGAGGAAGAGAAGTTAGAAAGGTGGGATTGGAAGTATTCCAGGTCATTCTGAAGTTTTATAGTGCTTCATTTAGCCATGGAGCAAAAGGGGAGGGTTGTGCCGGCCTAGAGGAGGGGACAGAGAGAGGCAAAAAGACTTGGAACGTGTGACAAGTAGAGTGGAAGAGGCAGATTCAGGAGACAGGAGGGAGAAGGAATTAGGAAATGGGAGAAATGACAGGATGGAGGAGGAGAGAGTAGTTGGGGAGAGAGAACGACTGTTATGGCGATGTGAGACCTGGGTAGGGACAGACAGTAGAGGGATGGAGAAAGAAAAAAGGAGACGAAAAGTGGAGTGGTGTGGTGATGAGATTAGTGGACAGGCAGCATCTAGTGAAGATCAGGGCCCGTATTTATCAAGCTTCTCAGAATTATTAATAAGAACACTGCTAAGACTTGACTTCAGAGTAAGACAATTCTTGGCTCAAAGCTGTCCTTAAAAGTTAGTTATCGAACATCTCAGTCCTAGTTTAAGTAAAGTGTAGGACTAAATCTTAAGTGTCAGGCTTAGAGCTGAATCATGACACTTTGCTGTGCCACAAACCATATTTTGGATGACGACATAGGCAAGGACCAATCACTGAATAGATGTACTTATTTAAGAATATTCCCAAATAAATTCACATTCGATGGTGACATTCATAAGAGGAGTTGACATTCAACATACATTTGACAATAAAGAATTTTCAAGAGAATCCATTGTGATATACACATTGTATATTAAAGATCCAAAAAAAGTTTCCAACACGTTTTCCACTATTTCTGAATTACAAATTTCAAACCGGTGTGCTGCTAATTGACTTGTCTATATATAGCCTAGAGATAATGATGTAATCATAGCCACCATGGATTCCAAAGGAAAACCGAAGAAACAAAAGTGCTTGCTGAGTGTAGAATCTGCGCTTCAGCTGGCCAATCCCTTTCCACCACACTTTGTGTGATACGATGTGCCCTGTGAAGGGATACAGTATGTCATTGAAACCTTACTTATCGCCTAAATTAGAATACAGTGTTCTATTAATGAACTATGAAACAATTATGTATAAATAGCTTACAAAATTGGTTACCTGTTGTAGTTCATTTGGGCTTCTGTCAGTGGCATATGGAAAGAGGTGAAGAGCCACCAGCATAAAGGGTATCCTCTATCTCCTATTAGATGACACTATGGCGGCAGAAAGTGCCTTTCAAACAGCTGCTTCAGGCCACTTCCATTTAATATCGCGCATCATGGGTAGACCCAGACCATTTGGGTACCACATCCAAAATGTTGTAGTCTGCATCAAACTCAACTTGTGCGTTGATGCTGTTGTACCTCTTCCTGTTCACATAAACATTCTAATTGACACTGGGAGCAATGACCTTTATATAAGTGCCATCCATTCCGCCTACTACTCTTGGGAAGCCGGCTATTTGCATGAATTGTGTTGCTTCTGTTGGATTATGCGGGGTGTTGTTGGGACGTCAATGAAACTCATGACAATGTGTGGAGCTGTAAGTGCCATAATTGTTTTCAAGACAATTCGGCTTATTGATGGTTGTGATGGGCCAAATCATCAGCATTGCGTTGCTGCAAACGAACCATCATCACCACCTCTGAAAATGCATTGCAGGGTAAAGTCACTGGTGAAATGACATCCCTCACTCAGTCGCTGATGAAGATGTTGCCTGCTCTGTCCAAATAATACAGTTTAATTAACTGCGCGTCGTCAAACAATTCAAAAACATTTTTCCTCTCCTGAAAGCTTTTGCACAAGATTTGATTCTTAGCTTTAAGAAATTTGATAACTTGCTTTTATTCTTAAGTTTGACAGTAGGAGTAAATGTTGTGAATTCTCAGCACTTAAGACTAAAATGGTACTTTGAGAAGCTTGATACGGGCCCAGATCCAGAGCATTGCTTGCTTTGTGTGAAGGCATGATCTGGGTAGAGTGATGTGAGGTCAAACGAGAGGAGTTGAAGGAAAACAAGTTAACAGGGCACTTCCATCTGTGCCTTTGGATCCATGGCATTCCAGCCTCTGCCTCTTCTTGTGAAATCGGTGCACGGTCACATGGCAAATGCCCTACGATTTGGCCACTTCACTGACTGATGCGCTTTTGTCATCTGCCTTTTGCAGAATCTCAGTATCACCAGCCATGTTCTCATCTCGTGTGAACTAGCCTGAAAGCCAGCTTGATTGTCATTTCTAAATTTTGCTTACAAAACAGTGATTCTAATAATACTTGTTTGCAATGGCCCTGCCCCCCCATGCCCCCCCCCCTGAGCTGACTGAATAATAAAAAGAAATTGAAATAAATTGATCAACTTATTATGATTTTATGCACTAGTGCCAAAATGTGCCCCTCTGATTAAACACTGGCCCACCTTGGCCCCACCAGTAAAATTTGTCTAGAACCACCACTACGTTTGGATTGCTAGACTTTTGATCTCAGGACAGTATCTAAAGAATACATCTGATAGTTACATAGATTAGATTGAAAACCTTTGCTTTGTTAGTATTTTACTTAGGCAATTTATTAGAATTAATGCTATTTTATTTTATATGGCAAAGCATTTTTCCACAAACAAAAACAAACCAAATATAGAATGGTTTATTTGTAATTTATATGTAATTTTATGCAGTGGGAAAGCCTGGGGTCTAATCAAAGACAACGACCAACCAAACATCAAACTGTTTAATCTAATGCTAATGATATGCATGATAATTGGTATCAGAGCATCACCGCTTACACTAAAATAATAATTAAAATGTTCTACCCACAAGCCACTACTCAATAGCTTAACAATCCCTGTGTATAATGTATTACTCTGCTGCTGCTAATCTGCATATTTTACCACTGTCATTTGTGTATATTGCTCTAGTGTTGTTTTTGTTTTATTATTACCCTTATTTCATTATTCTACGTCAGTGGTTTGCTTTGATTGGAAAACCTGCATCAACAGAAACACCAAACATTGCAATTTAAAGACCACAAGTTGTAACTGGAACAAGTGACAATTCAACTATTTCTAATTTTTCTAAGCTCTGTTATCAATAAAAGAAATATCACATACCTAAACAATTATCAATAGGAAAATGATGAGTCCAATCCAAGCCAATCTGGTGTCCAAATGAAATTAGTTTGTACTGTAGTTGTTGGTTATATTAAGAATTGTTTAGTTACATAAAGCTGGAAAAGGTTACAAAAGTATCTCTAAAAGCCTAGTCTATGGTAAGACAGATCATTTATAAATAAAGTTTCACACTGTTGCTACTCTCCTACACTGTCAGTAAAAGACTTACAGAATTATCTTGAACAGGCTAACATCTCTGTTGAAGCGTCAACAATATTTAAAACACTTAACAAGAATAGAGTTCATGAAGAACACCACAAAGGAAGCCACTGCTGTACAAAAACATTTCTGCATCTAGGAGGTTTGCAAAAGAGCACCAACATGTTCCACAATGCTACTGGATGAATATTCTGAACAGAAAAAATCAAAGTTGAGATGTTTGAAAGGAATACACAACACTATGTGTGGAGAAAAAAGGCACAGCATACAAACATAAAAAACAAATCCCAACTGTAAAGTATGGTATTAGAGGCATCATGGTTTGGGGCTGCTTTGCTGCCTCAGGCTAGGCCAAATGTTGGCAAGGCTAACTGTCTGTGACCTTCCTATCTGTCTCCCTCTACCTACCTGTCTCCCTAACCTCTGGTTCCTATTGTCGTGTCAGTAAAAATAATGTAACCCCCATGAAAAATAAAATTTAAAAATGAATGTCTTCAACTGACAAAACAAATGTCTGGAGTGCCCCAGTCAGAGTCCTGACCTCCACCTGATTGAGATATTGTGACATCAAGAATATTGCTGAATGGAAACCAAGGGCGTAGGCAAGAGTTTGATATTGAGGGGGGACACACCATCTGTTTTTCACAAATTGTTCTTATTATTGGGGGAGACCACATTGCCTGTCTGTAACAATGGGGGGGACATCCCCCATCCCCCCCGTTCCTACGCCCTTGATGGAAACAGTTTTGTGAAGAGGCATGGTTCAAAATTCAGCCTGACCATTGTGCAGGTCTGGGCTGGTTGAGAATATTGCTGCCAAAGGAGGGTCAACCAGTTCTTAAATCGAAAGAGTCACATCATTTCCCACCCTGCACTGTGAATGTTTACATGGTGTGTTCAATAAAGACATGAAAATGTATAATGAGTTCTGTGTGTTATAAGCAGACTGTGTTTGAATATTGTTGGGACTTAAATGAAGATCAGGTCACATTTTATGAGCGGTTACATAAAAACAAATGGTTCACATACGCTTTATACTGTATATATTTAAAAAATTAAATGATGACACTGAGCTTCCAAAGTTAGGTCGCTAGCCTAACGTCACGGCTAAATCATCTCCTTTGATAGGTAACTAGGAAGATTTTAAGACCTCCGGCGTCTGGATTAAAGCTGTGCAAAGTCGAGTGCTTCATCAATGCATGTAGAGGCTAATACGGTGAGAGGCTTCAGACAAAAAGGAGAGAGAATTGGCTGGGTTATGCTGAGAGTTGTACTGGTGCAGGCTGGGTAATCTGGGTGCTAAACTGCATCATGAAAACAATAGTGAAATACCTAAATTTTTGTATGTTATTTTTCCCCCTATCATTTAAACAGTTATGCTGAAGTGTGACTTATTCCATTGTTATTCCCCTGCCACTTCTACATACCGACTGAACTACCTCTCTAAATATAGACCTCACTTACACAAACTGTTTATAGAATATCTACCCAATACGTTAAAAACCCTGCATTTTGTAATATGTTTTTGTCTCGTGTAACTTTATGTTGTCCTGCACTATTTTGCTTTATATTGGTCAGGTTGCCATTGGAAATCACAATCATCTCTCAATCGGCCTACCTGGTTAAATACAAGTAAAACAAAGAATACTAAATTAAGCAGCTTCACAGGTCCTTGATCTCACCTCTCCCATGTCTGAAAGGACTTTCACAGATACTTGGTCTTACCTCTCCCCTGTATAAAAGCACATTCACAGATACTTGGTCTTATCTCTCCCCTGTCTGAAAGCACATTCACAGATACTTGGTCTTACCTCTCCCCTGTATTAAAGCACATTCACAGATACTTGATTTCACGTCTCCTATCTGAAGCAGATTCTCAGGTCCAGAGCTAGTAACTCTTCTGTCCCTGAATCAGCTTTCTAGGTCATAGCTGTGAATGAGAATGTGTTATCTGAGTCAAACCGATCTAGAAATAAATATTTAGCTTTCATTGCACCAGTGTGGTCAGTAAGAATGTTCTCGTTTGACAGTGTTGTCAATGTGTGACACATTCTATTACATTAGGAATTTATTAAATGTACATGTATTTATGTGGCCCACAACATTAATGTTAGTTATAGTAATCTGCAAATTATAGCAGCTCAGCAGCATTGAGGGTTGGCGTGTTTAATGTCGGGCAGCCCTGCCTCATCAGGTTCTGTCACCTCCTATATTTCCTAAAAGAAGAAATTGTATTTATTCTTATATTCCGTTATGGTCATACTTACTAGATGATCCGTTTAATCAGGTGACTCATGATTTCTATGGCGACATTTTAAATATTTTTTTTTGGGTCTGATACATCACATGTAATGGCCATCATATACTGTATAATGTGAATGCATACAGTACCAGTCCAAGGTTTGGACACATCCATTACTGTACAATATCTATTATTACGATCCAGTTTGTCGACTCCATTATGTCAACAGCAACAGCGAGTGAGGCTGATAAATGGACGAACAGTGTGAAGTTCACGATAGTTAATGTCAGGCTTGATCTCGAAGGTTTCCAGTCCCAAGTTACTCTAACATTAGTATTCTCAGAACGTCTCCAGACTCATGCCTGCTTTTCCCCTACCACTCAGATACAGTGGGTCCCAAATGTAACCCTATAATGTAAATAGGCCAGCATTTGGGACCACTTGGGAGTTCATTTGTATGCGTAGGCAGGTACACCGTCTCTACAGTGTTAGGAGGAAAACAAACACACACGTTATACAGGTATAGCTGCAGTCAGTTTGGAGTGATGTTGTCTGCCTGTGTTAAAAAAGGACATGTGAGGAAGACCCGATGTGGCCAGCCTTAGCCACAGCAGAACTGACTTCTGGTCTCTTTATAACTTCCTGTCAACACCTTTTCATCTCTCGTATAAATATTTATATTAACCAGATGACAATGTTTCTCAGCTGGGGACTTTCCGATTAACTGACTGTTCGAATGACTTTGAATTACTGACTGACTCTCTGATTGACTGACTCTCTGACTGACTGACTCTCTGACTGACTGACTCTCTGACTGACTGACTCTCTGACTGACTGACTCTCTGACTGACTGACTGACTCTCTGACTGACTGACTCTCTGACTGACTGACTCTCTGACTGACTGACTCTCTGACTGACTGACTCTCTGACTGACTTTTCAAATTACTTTGAATTACTGACTGACTCTCTGACTGACTGACTCTCTGACTGACTGACTCTCTGACTGACTGACTCTCTGACTGACTGTTCAAATTACTTTGAATTACCGACTGACTCTCTGACTGACCCACTGTTAATCTAGATGATTCTTATCTATTGTCCAACTGACTCTCTGACTGACCAACTGTTAATCTAGATGATTCTTATCTATTGTCCAACTGACTCTCTGACTGACCCACTGTTAATCTGAATGATTTTTATCTATTGTCCAATTGAATCTCTGAGTGACTGCCTGAATTATTTTCTTACTGATTGTCAAACTAACTGACAGGTTCAAATAATGACATTATTGTGTTTCCTAATTTCCGTTGACAAGGCTGTTGGTATGAACGGCACATATTGCGTGTGTGTAGTGGCGTGTGTGTTGTGTGTAGTGGCGTGTGATGTGTGTAGTGGTGTATCTAATAACAGGCATAATTAAGTCAACTCCAGGTACATTTATTGATGACAAGCCCCACAGCAGCCCAGAGTGAGAGTACTAATTCATGGATCAAGTAAGAAGAAATTAAGTCTGCAGCATGGCATGAATAATGAATCCTCTTATTCGCAGCACTCAAAATAATGTATTCTAATGTAACACTTCACTTCCCAACAAAGATATAGACGATGAGTGAATGCGACAAACCAAGGCTTAAAGCCAGAATACATAAACTGCAGTCTTTCTGTGGATAGTACTTACATATAAACTACTGCAGTCTTTGAACTGTTCTAATTTATAGTGTGTGAAGATTATTAAAATATTAAAATTAATTGTTTTTACTTGAATTTAAAGGTGCTATTTAAAGAATGTTCACTGTAAAAACAGAACTGCATGCTCTTTCAAGAGATCATCATAAAAATGTGTGATAGCTGATAATTTTGACTAAAAAGCATAATACATAAAGAACAACATAACAAAACCAATTCATAAGCCTATTACTCATTATCTACTCCAATGATTGAAAATTGAGTAATCCAAGCAAAGAACTTGAGCGTCAGGGTAAAAATGATTTACTGAAAACACTTCAGATTTTTGTTCTCTCTTTCTAATAAGGGACTGGTTTATACCTGGGAAAGCAGGTGATTGCAATTAACTACTAGGTAAAACAAAAATTCTGAAGTGTTTCGGCCCTCCAGGAGCGGAGTTGCCTACCCCTGCACTACGTGTACTGCTTTTGGCCAGAGCTAGTGATAAAGTGGGCTCAGGTGAAGTATTTGGAAAATAAGATCAAAAGTCAAGCACTACTTTGGGAATAGGGTGTGTTTTGAGCCCTGTTTTCTGTCCCATTCCAGATGATGGCCCTTACTCTAAAGGCAACAAGGACTCACAACAAGACAATTCCCTGCCTGCCCGGAGACACAGTATCCCAGGTACATTTATTTACTCTTCGGCATCTCAGCTCACTCTGGCCTCATCTGATGTGTTGACACAGGCAGCCCAGTTCTGATATTTTTTTCTCTTCAGAAATTTGTCTGTTGACTTATCCGATTGGCATTTAAAAAATCTGATTTGAAAAGACCTGATGTGGTTGGTACTATAAAAAGAGTAAATAATAGAGGCAAAAAAAACATTACGATTGGGATGTCTGTTTAAAACCAACTTTACTTGGCTTTACATAGATGAACACTCCAGTTCCATTCTGTCCAGCATATCTCTCTGGCTCACAGAGTTCTGGTCATTCTCTCTGGCCCTGTACAGATGTGTCTTCATTTTATCATCCTTATTTTCTGGTATATCGCTGACTCTGGCTCTCAAAATCACAAAGCTTTCCTCAGCTGTGTTTCTTCTGTTCTGGGTGTTTATTCTGACTCTACTGTTCCTTTGAGCGCTCAAAACTGAAAAGTTTAATGTTGTGTTTGGATTTATTTCCTTTGACTCTCCGAAGTGTACACCTTTCTCTCTCTCCCTTTTAAAACATTTTTTTTCTGAATCTCTAGCTCACCATATCTCAGTTCTCTCTTTTTGGTTGACATGTTTTTATCTCAGCTGTTCACATTTACACCTGAGTCTGAGTCAATAAAGAAATGCTTTGGTTATCTTCTTGTCCCTAATTTCTCCTCTCTCCTCTATCCTCTCACATTAATGTCTCTTAAATGGAGCCCAACATCACATGAAATACAATACGTTCTGAGGGAACAATTTTGCAAAACCAAAATATTTGAAACATCAATGTATAAGCGGGTAAATCACATTCGTAGGGAACTACATTTAACAAATGAATAACGTTAAATATGAACATATGAAAAGCATGACCTAGCAAGTAAGTAGCATAGACTTTGCTCGGGCTGAGGTCAGGGATGGTGGACAGGCGTATAAATTTCAGACTTGTCGGTGTTCGCGAGTTCAAATCCAAATGGACAATTTCTGTGTTTTGTTCTCCATTGCAGCATGATGCAGACAGGTGATTGTCAGTTTTTTTTGTAAAGTTAACCCTGACGTTAATCCTAACCATAACCTAAGTAACGTCATGCCTAAACTTAACCGTTAGTAACGTCATGCTTAACTCTAACCTTTAGTAACCTCATGCCTATTCTTAACCGTAAGTAACGTTAAGCCTAACCCTAACCTTAACTGTTAGTAATGTCATGCCTAACATTACCTTTACTTACCTGAGTAACCTCATGTCTAACCTGAAATGTTAGTAACCTCATGCTTAACCTTGACCCTAACCTTAATCGTAAATGTTACAATATAATTTATATAATGCTATGAAATGTATGGAATGTGTGGAATATTGTCGCATCAATCCGTGAAACGAAACATGCAGGTGCAACGTAATAGAATGATAAATACAGCCGATTTGCAAAATGTGCAGCTGAAGTGTAAAAATGTATATAAAAATATGTTGGCATATATTATTAAAGTTTTGAAAATTGTCTCCTGAGAACGTAATTTGGGAGAAATTCTGAGACACTCTCTCTCTCTCTCTCTCTCTCTCTCTCTCTCTCTCTCTCTCTCTCTCTCTCTCTCTCTCTCTCTCTCTCTCTCTCTCTCTCTCTCTCTCTCTCTCTCTCTCTCTCTCTCTCTCTCTCTCTCTCTCT
>JACXGM010040801.1:0-10222 GCA_016801145.1 Umbra pygmaea
GTCAACCACTGGGGGATATAATTAGATGTGTTTCCAGGACCCTATCTCAATATATGGTTTTGTACTTGTCTTTCAAACAGGATGTAGAAAAATGTAAACAAAAAATAATTATGCATTTTCTTTATTTCATCTTGTGACATATTCACTGTGTAAATTTATTCTAAATAAATTATAGATTTCCAAGAAATTCAAAGTCTTTACTTTTCAAAAATATCAACCATATGTTTCTGCTTGCTTCATGTCCAGTGTAACAAGAAGTTAACTTTGGGTATGTTTTTTTGTCAGAATTTCACAATCAGAGCCCGATCCTTAAGAGGTTAACCTACACACCTGCTACTATAATTGCCCTCTCTTTCTTTGAGAGCAACATCAACAGACTATAAAAACAGAACCCCCGTTAGGCAGCAGGGGCGGACTCTGTCCACCCTAAACCACTCTACAGACTAGCTGTCTACAGTGTTCACTGACATTTTTTAACATTTCACTGGAGACATGTTCCAGCATTCTTCAAATCCTCCATCATCATCCCAGTCCCCAAAAACACAAAGTTTTGACCTAGTTGACCTGCCCTCTGTTATTGAAGCGCATTGTGCTGTCTCACCTCTAAGTCCTCACTGACACCCATCTTGACCTGCTGCAGATTGCCTACAGAGTCAACAGGTCTGTGAACAATGCAATCAACATGGCTCTTTACTTCATCCTCCAGCACCTGGACTCCCCTGGAACCTACGCAAGAATTCTGGTTTTAGACTTCAGCTCCGCATTTAACTCAAACATTCTGGCTCTGCTCCAGGACAAGCTCTCCCAACTGGGAGTGCCTGAGTTGACATAGGTGGATCACAGGCTTCCGCGGCTGCACCACTACTCTTGGACATTCAAGCTCCTAAAGTTTGCAGATGACACCACCCTCATTGGATTAATTTCTAATAGAGACGAGTCTGCCTACAGGTTGGATATTGACCATCTTTTTTCCTGGTGCAGCCAATATAACTTAGAGCTTAATGCTCTAAAGACAGTGGAGAAGGTAGTGGAATTCATCAGTAGGTAGTGGACTTCACCCTCTTTGCTGTGTGTAACTCCCCAGTCAACTCTGTGGAGTACTTCAGCACCACCATTGTCCGGGACATCAAAGAAAGCACAACAGAGGATGTACTTCCTGCGGTAGCTGAAGTTTAACTGCAAAAAGAGTACGATGGTGCACTTCTACACTGCCATCATAGATTCCATCCTCCTGACCTCATCCATCACTGTCTGGTACACTGCAGCCACCGCCAAGGACAAAGGCAGGCTGCAGCGCATCATTCACTCTGCTGAAAGGGTGATTGGCTGCAGTCTACCTCCATTACAAGACATACACGCCTCCAGTTCTCAGAGGAGAGCACCAAAGGTTGTGGCTGATCCCTCTCACCCTGGAAATTGACAATTCAGAACTCTTCCCTCCGGCAGAAGGTTGGAGTCTATCAAGAAGACTAAGACCTCCCGCCACAAGAACGGTTTCTTCCCTACAGCAATAGGCATCATGAACATGTCCCCTGTAGATAAAGTGTTCATAGTCTACTCATATCCTGCACCATTAGTTTAAAACTGTTTTACATTGTACAGTTGTTTACATTATACTGTTACATTACAGTATAATGTATACATTATATGGCTCATGTAGTGTATATATGTGGGTAACGCACATCAACAAATAGGAGGAATAGTGCTCAACAGCAGAGATATTAGCTGAACTAAACTAGGAAAGTTGGTGCACTCAAAAAATTAAATTAGGCCAGAAGGAAGCTCTTAAAATGTATTCATTAAAAACTGACATTTCGACACTACAGCGTCTCCCTCAGAGTAATGCAGAGACTCGCAATGACAACTCTTTATATGATTGCCTAATTAGGCAGCACCTGTGTCAATTAGAGGTATGTAACAACGATCATGTTCCAAAGCTAAATCATTGTAGCCAATGGAATGCAAGGACACAGTTATATGTCACATTTAAAATGATCACAAATACCTATTTAAGATGACATTAACAGTTACAACAAAGAACAATCACAAAGCACATAATCAGTGGAAAGAAGTATACAAAATTTAATTACTTATCATTTCATTAGCTCAACACTGTCTAGACATGCACATTATACATGTTACCCATACAGAAATCAAATACACTCACCTAAAGGATTATTAGGAACATTTCTCCTTAATGCAATGATCTACTCAACCAATCACATGGCAGTTGCTTCAGTGCATTTAGGGGTGTGGTCCTGGTAAAGACAATCTCCTGAACTCCAAACTGAATGTCAGAATGGGAAAGGTGATTTAAACAATTTTGAGCATGGCATGGTTGTTGGTGCCAGATGGGCACTGAATATTTCACAATCTGCTCATTTACTGGGATTTTCACGCACAACCATTTCTAGGGTTTACAAAAAATGGTGTGAAAAGAAAAAAGTATCCAGTATGCGGCAGTCCTGTAGGCGAAAATGCCTCGTTGATGCTAGAGGTCAGAGGAGAATGGGCCGACTATAAATATAGATATACATATGAGTACTTTTTACCCAAAAAAAATCACTGCATATACAGTGATGTACAGTATATAACATCAATATCTCACACATAAGCAAAAAAATCACCACTGATAACCTTAGGATTCACAGTATCTAGTGTATATTGCCAAAATGCCTCCCTCTGTTTTAATTTACGTATAGTATCTCCACCCCTTTCCGTAATGTGGACTTGTTCAATAGCAACAAATCTCAAAGAGCAGGGTGAACCATGTTTGTCTTCTATGCATTGCAGCGCTATGGCATAATCTGTGTTTTTCCTGTGGATAGCGGCCTTATGCTCCACAATACGTAATTTCAGTGCTCTTTTAGTCTGCCCAATGTAACCCGCTCCGCAGATGCATTTAAGCATATACATAACATTTTTCGTACTAAGATTAATAAAACGTTATCTTGAATGGCAAAATGTTTGGGTGTTCATTGTATTATCACAATAAGCATAATGTCCACATTTATCATTACCATTGGGAGGACAAGGAAACCAGGAGGCTATTTCCTTGGGTGGATGCATGCTGTGGGTCAAGGAGTTGGCTAAATTGTGCAGACTTTTAAAACAGATACATGTTGGCAATTCAGTGAACCCTTTCAGATTTGTATCTCCCTTAAGGATGGGCCAATATTTATATATAATAGCTTTGATGCATTGTGAAGTACTTGTATCTTTTGTTGTACTAACACTGAATAGGTCTTGGAGAATGGTGCATTTGTCACGTCTATAGGCCTTATCAATAGTGTCAACATATACTCACGTTGCAAGAACCTGTAGCACATATCATTGGCTTTACATTCAAAATCGCAGTTGGTACTACAGTTGCGTCGGAATATTGGCCGACCGGAATATTTTGTTTAAGTTGCCTGGGATAGTTGCTATTAGCATGTAGAAGTGCGTTTCTACTCTGTGGCTTGCGAAAAATGGTTGTCTCCTACAGATTTTGATCGATCTTGTAGATTGTTATATCTAAGAAATGTATTGATTTTGTCATTTCTTCTGTGAATTTAAGATTAGGGACTGTTGAATTGATATACTGTATAGATTAAACTCAGAGTAGAGTAGATTTCATTCCAAATCAAAAGAATGTCATGTATATATCGTTTCCAAAGCACAACAAATGGAAGGTATGTATTATTATTACCATCATAGATGTAGAACACCTCCCAGTGTCCCATAAACAAATTAGCATAGTTAGGAGCAAAACCAGCAGAGTCACATGTCAAGTTGTTAATTAGTTTCAGAACATCCCTTGTATCACACAAATAAGTTGTCAATGCTGGCACAAAATTAGAGATGCAAAAATCAACAAATTGAGATGGTGGTTTGATGAGACTACCATTTCCCTACATTTTCGGACGCAAGGGTGGATGTTCCATTATTTTTGTGTATTTTAGGTTTTTACCATAGGAACCTGGACAGACAGGATGTGGTGTAATGATTACACGTGTGACTCTGAAGGAGAAGGACATGTCCTTGCTTGGCTCCACTCCGCTCTGCTTGCAATCTGTTCTATCTCTGCTTTTTCTTTAGTGTTCTTTTTCTTTTCTTTTCCCAAAATATTCGTTAGACTTTTTCTCTGCTATTTTTTCATACACCTTATGGACAGAGGCTATTTATACATCTACCCGGAATACCTTCTAAAACCATCTTGAAGAATTAGAGCAATCCAACATGGACTCCAGCTGTACAGAATGTGCAGAGTGCTGTCGCCTAACAGGACAAAGTGCTGTCGCCTAAGAGTGGCTAAACTAGAAAGCAGGATTTCCACCCTCTACAAAATACAGGATGGTGAACAATATTTGGACTCGTTCCTGGTACCGTCGTCCCAGGTGGCAGTTTCAGACACTACCATCCCATGGAATGGCCACAAAACCTACGCTGAGGTGCTGGCTAAGCGGGATCACGAAGGTGCCATCCCCAAGCGTGTGATGACTTCTACCCCAACGTACTCAGAAGCATGGACGACCATACAGAGGAATGTAAAGAAACACCGCTCGCCAACCACCAAAGAAAAACTTCAGCTTGGTAACAGATACCAGCTGCTCTGAAAACCAGAGTCGCCCTACTTGAAACCACCAGCAAAATCCAAAACCATTACCAGAAAGCAGTACTCAGCCCAGAAAGCTGCCTACACCTCCTAGGAACACCATTTCACAACCCTGCTGTGCTTCGAAAAACAACCCTAACTATGGTAAGAAACATCAACTCTCACAAAATGACAGAGGGGCAATTCCTCAAGCTCTCACACAGGCTACACAGCCGAAATACCAGAACACTATACTCATTGGGGACTCGAAAATCAGCAAATTAAGGAGTAAGAGTATGATAACAAACTGTCTCCCATATGCAACTGTCAGCGAGATAACTGAGAAACTACCAGAAATCCTCAAAAGCTAAACTGCTGACAAAATTGTTATACATATAGGTTCAAATTACACTCTAAATCAGCAGTCTGAAATTTTAAAAAAGGACTTCATTGGCCTGTTTGACACACTTGAATCTCTACAAGAGTCTAAAAAAGTGCATATATCGGGCCATTGCCAATAATTAATAAAGGGATAGGTCGCTTTAGCAGACTGTTAGCACTACACAATTGGCTCGCCTCCGCATGTGTCTTCAGAGGTCTGAATTTCATCAGCAATTTCAACCTGTTCTGGGAGAGAATAAATCTCTTTAAAAGGGACGGGATTCATCTAAACAAATCTGGACTTCGAATGCTTGCAGATCATCTGGAATACAATATCCTCCATTCTTTTATATTTTCACCAAAGAAGGAGAAAGAAAATACACAACAATACTCCCGATCAGGGTGATCTCAGAAAAACTGAGGAAAGTGGGTGAAATGGATGAACTAACTGCCGTTGACACATCCCGCAAGGACAATGATAGCACGAAGCAGCCACAACAATCAGTGCTCATGGACAAAATCTCAGCTGAGTCCTGTCCAGAGAGCTCATCACAAACAGACTGTGTCACATTAAAAGCGCTTTCAGATTCCAAGGACAACTTTGTGTAAAAAAGTCAGGGAAGCAATTTTCTGGTGACACCAGAAAACCAGTCACTCTTGACCTTCTCCGAAAAAATGGAGGATCTGGTTCATGCTGGAATAAAACTATCCCACTCTATTGCTGCGAGCCCAAAGATACCAACCAGAAAGCGCAGAGGCCCGGCAGCCCCCCCCTATTCTACCGGTTAGAAAGCTTCCGCCCCTCCCACAACGGAAATCAGAACCAAAAACAACTGAAAACTATAATTGCTGTGGGGGAAAGCAAGAATACCACTGTAAAATTTGCACTTTTAAACATCCGTTCCCCTAAAAAATAAATCACTTCTAGTCAATGACCTTAATAACCACAAGCAACCTAGATTTTTTTCTTTTAAGTGAAACGTGGCTATCAGAGAGCTGCAGTGCAACAATCCTCAATGAAACAGCCCCTCATAAAATTAAAGTTAGGAGTGTCGGCAGAACGATTAGTAGAGGAGGAGGTGTAGCAGCCCTTTTTAAAGATGTCTATCAATTTAACCAAGTGTAATTTGGAAATTACCTGTCTTTCGAATATCTGGGAATGGTGTTAAAAGGTGCTCCACGCATTCAACTTGTCATTATTTACAGGCCTCCGAAATACTCTCCAGCCTTTGTTGAGGACTTTACAGAATTGCTATCAGCAATTTCCTCAGAGTTTGACTGTCTTGCTATTGCTGGAGATTTTAACATTCACATAGATAATGTAGAAAGCAATATGGCTAAAGATATCATAGCTGTTTTAAATACATTTGATTTGACCCAACATGTACATGAATCCACACACAACCGTGGACACACCCTAGACTTACTTATCAGTAGGGGCCAAAACATTTCATTGATTATTGTTAAGGACGTAGCACTATCTGATCATTTCTGTATTTTCTTTGATATATTGATCTCTCCTAACATCGAAGCTAGAACTGTGTCTGTCAAAAAGAGATGCCTGAATGAAAACACCAGGGTGCTATTTATGAAAATTTTATCTCTAACACCAAACATATCTGCGGACTCTGTTGATTTTCTCCTTGATTCCTTTAACTCAAAAGTTAAGAGTGCAATTGATGATATTGCTCCTGTGAAAGTCAGGAAGAAAAATGGCAGACAGAAGGCACCATGGAGAAACTCAACAACAGTTCAAAATTGGAAGAGAAATTGCAAAAAATCTGAACGAATGTGGCGGAAGACAGAACTTGAAGTCCATTATGACATCTATAAAAACACCCTTCATGCCTTCAATGTAAAACTAGGCAAAGCTAGACAGGACGTTTTCTCAAATATTATAAACAACAACTTTAACAACACACACACTCTTTTGCTACGGTAGAGAGATTAACAAACCTCCCAAGTCACATTCCCAGTGAAATGCTCTCAGACAGTAAATGCAGTGAGTTTGCGTCTTTCTTCTCATAGAAAATTAATAATATCAGAAAGGTGATCAGCACAGCTTTGAGTTGCGCTGAGGTCAGACAGATCAGACCACAACCTCAGAAATTAGTCACTATGTCTGTTTTCGAAGCAATTAATGGTAACATTCTGGAAAAAACAGTACAGCACCTTAAAACATCAACCTGCACCCTTGACACACTTCCCACGTGTGTTTAACTGTTTAGAAGCAGATCTCCTAGAATTGGTAAATTCCTCACTTCTTTCTGGGACTTTTCCAAAGTCCCTAAAAACTGCAGTTGTTAAGCCCCTCCTGAAAAAGAGCAATTTGGATCACACCGTACTGAGCAACTACAGACCAATCTCAAATCTCCCTTTCATAGGCAAGATCTTTGAAAAAGTTGTTTTCAATCAGCTGAACAAATTCTTAAGCTCAAATTGACACTGACAATTTTCAATCTGGCTTCCGACCAAATCACAGTACAGAGACAGCGCTTGTAAAGATAATAAATGATATTTGCCTCAATACAGATACAGGCAAACTATCAGTGCTGGTACTACTCGACCTTAGTGCTACATTTGACACTGTCAACCACGAAATACTTCTTGACAGGCTGGAAAACTGGGTCGGGCTTTCTGGGATGGTCCTAAAATGGTTTAGGTCATACTTAGAAGCGAGAGGTTACTATGTGAGTATAGGCAACCATAAGTCTGAGTGGACATCCATGACATGTGGAGTCACACAAGGCTCAATTCTCGCGCCACTCCTATTCAACCTGTATATGCTCCCACTGAGCCAAATAATGAGAAAGAAACAAATTGCTTACCACAGCTATGCAGACGACACCCAGATCTACTTAGTCCTATCGCCTAAAAACTACAGCCCCATTGACTCCCTATGCCAATGCATTGATGAAATTAACAATTGGATGTGCCAAAACTTTCTTCAGTTAAACAAAGAAAAAACCAAAGTCATTGCATTTGGAAACAAAGATGAAGTTCTCAAGGTGAACGCATACCTTGTGCTAGGGGATCAAACAACTAAATATCAAGTCAGGAATCTTGGTGTGATTCTGGAGTCAGACATTAGCTTCAGTAGTCATGTTAAAGCAATAACTAAATCAGCATTTTATCATCTTAAAAGTATCTCAAGAATTTGATGCTTGGTTTCCAGACAAGACTTAGAGAAACTTGTTCATGCTTTCATCACCAGCAGGGTGGATTATTGTAATGGCCTCCTCACTGGTCTTCCCAAAAAGACCATAAGACAGCTACAGCTCATACAGAATGCTGCTGCCAGGATTCTAAGCAGAACCAGGAAATATGAGCATATCACGCCAGTCCTCAAGTCTTTACACTGGCTCCCAGTCACATTTAGGATAGATTTTAAAGTATTATTACTGGTATATAAATCACTCAATGGCCTAGGACCTAAATACATTGCAGATATGCTCATTGAATATAAACCCAACAGTCCACTCAGATCATCAGGATTAAATCTGCTAGAGATACCAAGGATTCGGACAAAATGCGGAGAATCTGCTTTTAGCTACTATGCCAGCCGCAGCTGGAACCAGCTCCCAGAGGAGATCAGATGTGCTCCAACAGTAGTCACCTTTAAATCCAGACTCAAAACACATCTGTTTAGCAACGCTTTTACTGAATGAACTCTGTGCTAAGTCCGAACCGATTGTACTATATTTTATATGGTTCGTTCAGTCTCTTTTATTTCATAAACTGTACTATTTTTCTAACTGTTTCACTTTTATTTGATTTGCTTTCTGTTTTAAATTTTTATGTTTTCCTGTTTATGTAAAGCACCTTGAATTGCCATTCTGTATGAAATGTGCTATATAAATAAACTTTCCTTGCCTAATGAGAAAATCTTTTATCTTGTTGGGTTAAGAACCCATTAGCAAAACTACTCTCTATATGATTATATATGTCTTCTTAAGCCATTCGGTGGGATTTGAAGTCAATTTTAAAACTTAGCATCTTAGAGTTGAGCATAATTTATGGAAAGCCATAAATAAATATAACTATTCAAATATAAATATATAAATGCAGTCCAAAAAATATTATGAATTGTTTTTATTTCACAATGGTGTTTTTCAAAGGAAACCTTTTATTTATCTCAGGAGACATATCATAATTCCACGTTTATTTATTTCAAGGCACTCTTATTTCATAATGGAACATTTCATAATATCCATGTGACATTTAAATCAATATGGCTCAGGCAAGAAGTCAGGTAATGGATAAATGAATAACATATTTAATAAGAGCGTAAATGGAGCGTTACAATCCATTTGTTATATTCAAATGAATGGGGCGTGGATATCTCACAGATTCAAACCAAACGAACACCACCCGTATTGAAGACTTTATTGAAATACTCAGGCGGATAAGTGATCTTCAAAATATAGACATATCTTTATCACAACTAAAGTTACATCATTTTAAAGTTGACATGCGTCAAAAAGTGATAAGGTAGTTCTGCATTCAAAGATTCCATTCTGTTTCATTCTAATTCTATTGTGATGCATGCGGGAAGCACCGACACACAGATTATTTATCTTTGAACTATTTTTTAAACATTACCTGCAGATATTGGTTGCATTCAATTAAAATTATTATAACAAATTATTATGCTAAAAAATGATATATTTAAATGTATTGAAGAAGTGTCCAAAAAATGTTATTTTATTGGGCAAAAATGTTATTGCGATTACTGACAGTTAACAAAAGAGATGATAAAATAGCCTACTTTATCAGTATCAAGACAGGATATCTAGCTCATCCTCTAGCTCATCCCGTTTTCACTCTAATTACAAATGTATAGCCTAAAACTTCAATATGTTAGCCTAATTCGGCAAGTTTAGTACAGTTGCTATTAGGGATGGGCATGATTAGTCGACGATCGACAATTGATAATTAAGAATTTCGTCGATCACGTTCAATTGTTATCGATTAAACTAATGCGTTGCGTATACGTTTTTTTAAGCAATTAAATTAATTTCACTGTTGCAGCAATTAAACATTTTACAACCCAAGGGCAATACTCTGTTACCTGCAAGTTTCCGTTTTGATTTCAAAAGTAATCATGACGAGGAATCAGGTTCCCCGGGCAGAGTAATGTGAGTGCTATCGGCCCAGAAGGCTCTTGCTCAATATCGCTCCAGTAGGCTACCGCTCCAGTCGCGCTCACTTCAAATGGTCAGGACATGCCCAGCCTAATGAGCCTCTATGTGTGTAGGTTACTTC
>JACXGM010040802.1:0-10546 GCA_016801145.1 Umbra pygmaea
CCATCTATAGATAGATACAACATGAATACTGTTTTGTATCTCCTTTATTATTAAATGTATACAGACAAGCAATACAAATACATGATGTACACAGTAGTCATAGAGTAATTAATACTAAACACACTACTGCTACTGTATCATTTACAATAGTGCAGTATTTTTTTAATCAGTAGGGCGAATACTACTACTGCTACTGCTTTAGTCAGGATGGTGCAGTAATGTTTAATAATCAGTTAGGATGGTGCAGTAATGTTTAATAATTAGTAGGGCTAATGCTCCTGGGACGGCTTCATTTAGAAGTGCAGTAATGTAGAACCCACAGGATAGGTATATTAACTACTTAGGGATCACTATCCCGCCGGCGGGAGATGTTGCCCCCCACCACCCCCAAAAACTGGATTACAATCACAGTTCACAAGTCCAATTGTTAGGTTATATATACATGTTATATATGTACAGAAAGCTTAAAATCTCAGAATCTATCTAATTGTCTCTGTTTTACTTTAGCTATAATATAAATAAACATTAAACCTCATTATGTGAGCTACGAGTCTTGTACACAAGTGCCTCAAAAAATATAGAAGGTAGTTTGAAATCAAAGCTTACAAACTAAATTCTTAGGTTGTATATAGAGTACATGTCTTATATCTTTACAAAGCTTAGACACTCAGGGATTCGACTAATGTCTCAGTTTTACAATAGCTATAACAGTGAGATAATTAGCCGGCATAATGTGAGATGTTTTCCTTTTAAAAAAAACATATTTATTTTTCCTCTAAGAAAGATAAGGGGTTATACTATCACTGCTCACAAGTTTAATTTGTAGGTTGTATATACATGGCTTATATTTTTACAAAGCTTAAAAACTCAGCAATCTAGTCTATGTCTCTGTTTTACAATAGCTATAGAAACTAGATAATTATGACTGCAAACTAAAAACAGCGATTAGCTTCTACACACAGTTGGCCGGTTTGTAGCTCTAATAGAATCAACTATTGAATAGAAAACACGCCTCACTACCTGCATTTTTAAGTTATATACACATGTCTTATATCTTTACAAAGCTTAAAAACTCAGTAATCTAGTCAATGTCTCGGTTTTACAATAGCTATAAAAACGAGATAATTAGCCGGCATAATCTGAGATGTGCTCCTGTTCCAAAAACAAATATTTTTTCTTTCCTCTAAGAAAGATAAGGGGTTATACTATCACTGCTCACAAGTTACATTTTTAGGTTATATGTACATGTCTTATATCTTTACAAAGCTTAAAAAAACTCAGCAATCTAGTTTATGTTTTACAATTGCTATAAAAATGAGATACCTATGAGTACTAATCGGACATGCATGCCAACTAAAAACAGCTATTAGCTTGCTAGCAGCTTCGAAATTTAGCAGGCCTTAGTGGGGAAAATAGGATTTTGTAATACAAACAGTCAAAATTCTTTCTTTTTCATCATCAAAGAGTCCCAGTAATGACATAAAAGCATAGTTTTCCCAGGTAAAATCCATCTTCTTATGTGGAAATTACTATTTTATTACCGTCCATGTATGAACATTTAGCAACAGCATGTGCCACAGGCTCATTGTTTATAAATAATGGGACACGCTTCCAAATCAATGACCATTTGAAATGTACTGCTAACCTCTCAGATTTCATAATTTTCATAATCCTTATGAAACAGAGATGTCAAAGATGACCAGGATCATCCATATTAACCTAAGTTTGCCAAAGATACTTGAAAAAAATAAATTAGTTGGCAGTCAAGACCCGGATGAAAACATCATCACGATACATTTCTTTTAAACATATACATTTACAAAAAAACATATAGCTGATTGAATGATACAGATATTTATTGGCTATAGCCAAAGAATTTTGACGTTGTAACCCCCTGTGAGACATCATTATAATTGTTTTCAGGACCTTATCTCAATATATTACTTTGTAGTTGTCTTTCAAAGAGGATGTAGAAAAATAAAAACAGAAAAATATAATGCATTTTCTTTATTTCATCTTGTGCCATATTCACTGAGTATATTAATCGAAATAAATTGTATATATCCAAAAAATTCAAAGTATTTCTTTTTTTATATCAACCGTATGAATATACTGCCTTCACGTCCAGTGTAACAAGAGTTTAACTTTAGGTATAATTTTTTAGACTGAATTTTACAAATCGGGGCGAGGCTTAAGAGGTTATGAGATTAGAGACGAGACTTAGATTCACAGATGTATTTGGGTACCAGCTCTTATATCTCTTTTCTAGGCTGTACCCAACCTTGACAAAACATAATAGATACTGGGTATCACTACTGGATAAAAAAAGTTGGCCAATCTTAGGGCCATTCTCTGACATCGAACAAATAGTGATCAACATAACTGAATGTTCAGGTCCCAGCCCGTCTGAACATTATCACTCAACAACTTATCAGAAATGTCATGGATCACACTTGGCACCTAACGGCTCTGCATAAATAATACATTATAGATAGGAGAGAGTTGTCGTCTGTTCCTAACCTACTTTTCTGATATATAATCCACTTGGCAAATTGTCTTTGTTTGGGTATCTCTAACGCTGTGTGCTCTCTCTCTCTTCTTCCTCTTCCTTTGACCACACGCCGCAGAACCAGGCACTTTTAATAGATGAAACAGAAGTTGTGTTCCCTAGGCTAGCACCCCAACCTGCCACATGAACTATATTTTCCTTTTGTCCACCTGCTTGCAATAAAATACAATGTCCCATGTCACATCAAGCCCTTTGAATCAAACTTAAATTCAGTTTCATGATGAATTTAGGATTGAGATTGAAATTTAGTGTTGAGGAAAGGAATTCAGTATAAGCATGTTAAAATATAGTTTAAAAAGTTTAGAATGGTATAACTAGATAAAGATGTTATGCACCTATGATTGTGAGGCCTGTTAGGAGATTCTGAGCCCTGTTAGGTAATCTGAGTGTAGACAGGGGCTTTTCCTCTCTCTAGCAGGGAGAGAGCCAAGGCCACACAATGGCCTTCCAGGAATGCTCTGTGTGGATCTTGTTATTGTAGAGTTGGACATGGATATTTCCCTCTGCACGACGGGCAGCTGGGTCACTGTTAAACAGTGACCATGACAGAGAGGCCACCATGGCTGTTCTCTTTTATGATAAACATCAGAATAAGCTTATGTCTTATAACTATTATATTTTAGACTGTGATACAATCACATATCTAATACATGTTTGATACTGTAGTCGAGGGGAGAGAAATACAATTAATATGCACTTATGAAGTTAATGTATTAATAATTAATATATTCCCTTTTCTCCCTGAAGCAATAGTCTGAGTTATAAACAGAACAATGCTTAATAAAATGTAGAGATGCATAGTATCAACGTTGTTGATATTTACAATATAACTATCTGACCCCATATCGATTATTTATCAATGTGTGTAGACAGCTAAGGAAAAGAATCCTCCTTTGACCCGGGAAACCTATTGTTGCCCGCAATAGTCAGACAGTGTGTATCGAGCTGGAATGTGGGCGTGATAAGAGCTGAACATTATTAGCTGGCCGTAACAAGATAGCTTACGTTCCCATTAATATCTCCATCTGAGATATACTGGGAAAAGTCTTAGAATATCTCAGACAGAACTTGGTATAAGTGAATAACATTTAAATCCAGATAAAAGGGCATCAAAGTTAAAAGATGAGAGAGGCCTGTAAATGTAATCATAGGTATACTTCAACAATGAGATACAAAATGAGAATCAAAAATCCAGAAAAGCACTTTGTAGGATTTTTTATGAATTTATTGGTAAAGTATAATGGAAAATAAGTATTTGGTCAATAACAAAACATTAAATCAATACTTTGTTGACAATGACAGAGGTCAAACGTTTTCTGTAAGTATCCACAAGGTTTTTACACACTGTTGCTGGTATTTTGGCCCATTCCTCCATGCAGATCTCCTCTAGAGCAGTGATGTTTTGGGGCTGTTGCTGGGCAACACAGACTTTCAACTCCCTCAAAATATTTTCTATGGGGTTGAGATCTGGTGACTGGCTAGGCCACTCCAGGACCTTGAAATGCTTCTTACGAAGCCACTCCTTCATTGCCCAGGTGTGCTTGGGATCATTGTCATGCTAAAAGACCCAGCCTTGTTCAATGCCCTTGACGGAAGGAGGTTTTCACTCAAAATCTCACAATACATGGCCCCATTCATTCTTTCCTTTTTCACAGATCAGTCGTCCTGTTTCCTTTGCAGAAAAACAGCCCCAAAGCATGATGTTTCCACCCTCATGCTTCACAGTAGGTATGGTGTTTTTTGGATGCAACTCAGCATTCTTTCCCTTCCAAACAGGACAAGTTGAGTTTTTACCATAAGACATTCTCCCAATCCTCTTTTGTATCATCCAAGTGCTCTCTAGCAAACCTCAGACGGGCCTGGATATGTACTGGCTTAAGCAGGGGGACACGTCTGGCACTGCAGGATTTGAGGTCCCTGGCGGCGTAGTGTGTTACTGATGGGAGCCTTTGTTACTTTGGTCCCAGCACTCTGCAGGTCATTCATGAGGTCCCCCCGTGTGGTTCTGAGATTTTTGCTCACCATTCTTGTGATCATTTTGACCCCACAGGGTGAGATCTTGCGTGGAGCCCCAGATCAAGGGAAATTATCAGTGGTCTTCTATGTTTTCCATTTTCTTATAATTGATCCTACAGTTGATTTCTTCACACCAATCTGCTTACCTATTGCATATTCCGTCTTCCCCAGCCTAATGCAGGTCTACAATTTTGTTTCTGGTGTCCTTTGACAGCTCTTTGGTCTTGGCCATAGTGGAGTTTGGAGTGTGACTGTTTGAGGTTATGGACAGGTGTCTTTTATACTAATAACACGTTTAAACAGGTGCCATTAATACAGGTAAAGAGTGGAGGACAGAGGAGTCTCTTAAAGACGAAGTTACAGGTCTGTAGGAGCCATAAATCTTGTTTGTTTGTAGGTGAACAAATACTTGTTTTACCAAGGAATTTACCTATAAATTCTTTAAAAATCCTTCAATGGGATTTTCTGGATTTCTTTTCTCATTTTCTCTCAAGTGTACCTATGATGAAAATTACAGGCCTCATCTTTTTAAGTGGGAGAACTTGCACAATTGGTGGCTAACTAAATACTTTTTTCCCCCACTGTACATGCTTTCACTGGGCAAAGAAAAACACAAATTAAAATACCAAGAATATCTGACCTACGATCTAAGCAAATCCCATACGGTTCAGTCTAGTAATCTAACATTAATCTAACATAATTCTATGGCACGCACAAAGGTGTGCCAGGGGCCTTCGTTAACAAGGACTCAACAAGTCTACTAAAACAAAGAGATTTACATGATTTGGATTATTGACAGACATTTAGGCGCCTCCTGTCCTACACAAAGACACAAGCTGGGCCTATTATATGCCATTTGAGTAATGTAGGAAAATAGTATTTGTCTTAAACCTGTGGAAGAATCAGATGACCTGTTCAACCTTATAATGTCTGTATTATAAAAGCAGCTTTTATGGTGTCAAGAAAACACCAAATGTCATATAGTTATGTACAGTATAATGAGATTTATCAGCTTCATCAGTTGTCTTCACGCATCGGGCAAGGGCAGTGTGATCTAGTGGGGGGTTTGACCCCTCTTCCATCCACAACATTCAATTACGAATCAGGAAGTCCTCAATGTGTTGTGAGAGAATGCCAGTCCTTAGACAGCAGTAGAATCTGCTATAATTGTTCCTGTAAAAATGTTAGACCTACTACAATACCATTCAGACTAACAGGACAAGAGACACAGATAAGGGTTACTGAGTGACTTGGTAACAACAACAATACACGGCAGTTTGATCAGATTCTAAGAAGTACTTTAATAAACATCCTATGATGAACCTGCTTTTCTGACTCCAGAAATCAATATTTCAACAAAGATACCTGCCTGCAAATAATAATTTACAGTAGCATTTAAACCATAAACACAATTTTAACATGCATGAAATTTAAATGCTTTAAATTGATTCTAATTAGCAGCATACATGTGTTGGAATAGTCATTGTTTGTCCAGCTTGCAAAATCTGTGAGAATTTAAATTTGCAGCGGACTTTAGAGGCAAGGTCAGACTAAGGTGAGACGTGAGACTTGTCTTCAAATCACTTTGCTTGCATGATTAAGAAAAACATGTAAAAAGTATTTGTAGATCAGTAAGTGTGTTCTTCCACTCACAGTTCACAACACAGCATCACATTTTTGATGCTCGTGTCAATGAGGAAGTAAGTGTCTCAGCTTCTTGGACCGTGACAGAGTTGAGTAGAAGGAACAACTTTGCGTCTTTACTATGACAGTGACAGCATATTAGTGGCAGCATGGACAGTTCCATTGAATGTGGTCTTTTTAAGGAACTACATTTTGATGACTTTGACAACACTTATGGCTTAATTTAACATCTAAAAAAATTCCAATAAAAGTATGAAATATAAAATATAAGTAGTCCTTGACTACTAGGTTTTGTGAGCCACAGAACTCAACCCTCACAGATAACATCAAACCTCCCAACATACAAGACAACTCTACTTTCACTCTATAGGTAAAAGGTATTATCTTAAATGTAAATTGTATTTGTTTGCAGCCATTCACTCCTGCGCCCTTTTATGCATTCAGTGATGCTGATGGAAATTGTGCTGTTTTGTTGTTAGATCTAATAGTCAATGTATATGTATTTTGTATATTAATAGGATTAAGTCAATCTATCAATTAGGGGAAATCTTTTGTCAACTTGTCATAGTCTGTCTCTTTTAAAAATGCAGGGTCCATCGGTTTAAATGAGAATGTTTTGTTTGCACACTGTACTTAGATAAAAAAGTAAATCAATGAGAATTTATATTTATTAATGTTATGTATTTTGAATTCTGATCACCCTGACTTTAAAATTTGCCAAGTGTTTCCTTTAGGGTTTTTTTTAGCAGTAGGGGCATGTCTGTCTGAACATACCTGGGTGTACATCATAACATACATATACTGGGTGTAGTAATGTTTAAAAATGCTGCATCATTTAGAATGGTGCAGTAATGTTTAAATGTCAGTAGGACTATTGGTACTACTGCTATGACATAATGTAGGATGGCTTCTCTACACTGAAAAACAGTCTGCATACTATTCTGCTCTGAATACTGCACGTAAGAATTACTATTCAAGACTCATTGGTAATGCTGCAATTAACTCAAAAAATTTATTTAAAACTGTTGAACATCTTCTTAAACCAAATATGGCCATTGTTCACTCCTCTGTTGACCAGTGTAATAGGTTTATTCACTATTTCACTGGTAAGATTGAGGGCATGTAAAGTTCTTTAATCTCTACCAGCCCTGTTGAGCTAGTTTATACTCAGCCTGGAACTATTCCTCTCAAATTGAAAACAGCAGCCATTACACCAGTCCCTAAGAAGCCTGGTGCTGACATTTCTGATTTGTCCAAATATAGGCCCAACTCTAACCTTCCATTCTTTGATAAATGTTCTGGAGCGTGTTGTGGCTACTCAGTTAAATCATCACTTAGTACTGAACAGTCTTTTTCAACCTTTTGAACCTTTCAGAAAAGGGCATATTACCGAGACAGCTCTAGTGCGGGTGGTAAATGATCTTCTTATTGTGGCAGAATCTGGTGCATGCAGCTTTTGACACTATAGGTCACTTTTTTTTTGCTAGATAGGCTGGAAAATAGGCTGGGTGTCTCTGGAGCAGTATTCAGTTGGTTTCAGTCTTAATTAACAAATCATGCCCGTTTTCTAAGCTTGGGTAATTACAGATCTGACACTGTGCCTTTTTGACAATGAGTTCCTCATGGTTAAGTGTTGGGTCCAATATTATTTAACATCTACATGCATCCACTTGGGCAGATCATCAGGAAACATGATCTTGCGTTATGTAGGACTAAATGTGCCATATTCAATAAATAAAAAAATGAAATAATATATATATATATAATGAATAAATAAAATAATAAATAAATAAATAAATAAAAGAATAAATAATTAAAAGAATAAATAAATAAAATAATAAATAAATGAATATATAAAAGAATAAATAAATTAATAAATAAATAAAATAATGAATAATCCAAAATTCAAATACAATTGCTATTGCTTTTGCTTTTACCATGTGTACATGCATGGTTAAAGCAAAAACAATAGCAGGGTTAATCCAAATTCAAATACAGTTGCTATTGCTTTTTGCTTTTGTCATGTGTATGTGCATTATAAGAGCAAAAGCAATAGGGGGGTTGGACTTTAAGTTAGGAGGAGTTGTTCTGATTGGACTGTCTCTCACAGCTACCTACTACAGGTCAAGTTATCCTAAAATGTCAACGAACATTGAAGCAGAACTTTATTTTCTCTGGAAAATAATCACCAAAAATCTATGAAATTACTTTTTCTCATTCTGATTGCTGTAGTCCTTCCCAAACTCTCACTGCTACTTATTACAGTTCAGGGGCCTCATTTATAAAACTTTGCAGTGGATTTGCGTCAGAAGTGGCGTACAGATGAAACAGAGGACCATGCACGCACATCCTATGTCCGTTTCTTTTTATAAATCATGACCAACTGTAAATGTGGCGCAGCTTTTCCAGTTTCATGCCATGCACACAGTTGGCCATAAATAGTCAGTGAAATGCCCAAAACTAATATTCATTGATTGAGACATCATGGCAAACACAGAGAAAAAAATAAAAAATAAACTTCACTCAATTCACTCAATATGAAGTTGAACTTCTTTTTGGAGAGGTGGTAGAGGAGGAAAACGTGGTTTGGAGTGCACTGTGTGGCCATCACTAATTGCCCAAAATGTGTTGGAGTGGCAAAAGGTTGCAGACGCTGTGAATGTGGCAGCCTCAGAAAGTCGAACGATGGTGAAAATAAAAAAAGTGGTAAGATGTCAAAGTCGATGCCAAAACGCGTCTAGCCACTTCCTTGCGAAAGTGTGTCTGCCATGGGTGGGGGAACATTAGATACATAAGTGAGCAACATGTTTGGATCACAAATTATTTAGACATTGGGGCACCAGATGAGAATGAAAATGCTTTCATTAATCAAAAGCATTTTCTTACTCATGCGTTGCCCTGATGGCAACATGAGTACAGTCAATAGCACTGATTACATTTGGGAAACCAGATTGCAAATTGTGCTTTTTTGTTTGCCTGTTCACCTGCAGTGTACAGAAACTTCATGTAATTTTGCAACAACCCTACTATACCTACTAACACGTCTGGCATAACCCGACTAAGGGTTGCCTGAGATATCCCTGACCTGTCAGCCAATTCCCTTTGGAACTTGCCAGTCGCCAGAAATCCTAGTGTTGCAAAATACAGTGGGACTGGCACAGCGTGGTTTCTCTGAGTGCTTCTCTGTTACGTTGGGCTCAAAAAAGCACAGAAGTCCAACAGGACGGCCCAAAGAAGTTGGGACCGGCTCAAAAGCCATTCGTCCTCGTTTGCCAGCATGTCTTCTTGCTGTCTGAAGATGCATTCCCTCCAAATACTTCCATTTGACACATCTTCTAACAGCACAAGGTCTGCATTGTGTGTCAGTACACATTGTGATGGCATGGCTTTTTATAACCATGCATTTGGTTGTATCTGATAAGCTACAGATGTTGGTATTAATCTAATTGTAAGTGGGAAACAGTTCTGCGCAAATTGAATTTCTTGCACCATTCAAAATGGTTAAAACATACAATGGAATGCATTTTAAAATAAAACAAACTAAAGGCATATAAATGAACACTATGATTCTGTAGATGATGATGATGACATTTATACTAGGAAAACAACTTTCCCCAACGGACAATAAAGACTATCTATCTATCTGCTCTGCCAGACGGAGACATTGACAAGAATATCAGTTTTAAACATGACTTTGTTTTGTTTACCATATTATTTATGAGGATGAATTACATAACATGCCAATATAATTATAGAACATATGTGGGTGTTATTTTTGCAAATATGTCTTCTTTTGCATTTACGCTACAATCTTGTTTTATTTTGTTTGTTTTTCACAGCAGATCAAACAATAAGGTGTTTGTGTAGGCTGTTAGTTGTAAGAATGGCTTTGTGAAATCTTCATATTATTAATGAGAGGCAGTATTTTGATTTCGTTTACACAACAGTCTTCAGTTTCACACACTTTAACATGTTTTATCCATCTGCCAACGGTTTCTAATTTCTTGTTTATAATACACCTGCATCTGTGAAGGACCGTATCTTTTCCTGTCAAGTTTGCTTTTTATAAATCCCAATTCTTGTGTAGGGAGCGGCATATGTCTTCTTGTGTGCATATTCCACGTTTATAAATTAGGCCCCATGTGTTCCTGCAATTATCATCAAATATGAAACCAGAAAAACATTCACGAGATATGGGAGCTGAAGTCATTATTTATAAACAATATTCACCAAAAAGAAAGCAAATTACTTTTTTCAATCAAAAAGCATTTCCCATTCTGTACAATTACAAAATAAAATACATAGAATAAAATACAC
>JACXGM010040803.1:0-10222 GCA_016801145.1 Umbra pygmaea
CCAAGACAGAGTAATTAATCAACAAGGCAAAAGGTCAGAACCGGAATATCAATCATACATAACAAATGCTCAGAGAATGGAGAAAATATACTCACAATACCTCGCAAAGAGGGAATGGTGTGAGTGTGCTTTATATGGAGACTGGGTGAGTGCAGGTGTACAGAATCAGGCTGATTGAGTCCGGGCTATGGGAATTGTAGTTCCAAACATACATTGCTAAGGAAGCTGTAGTCCACAGGAAGTAGATTTGGTGACTGGGAATTGTAGTTCAGAACACAAGAGAACAGGGAAGTGGCTGTTTCCAGGAAAGGGGAACTGGAAAACGTTACAAAATGCATATATTTACTCTTTTTCCATGTGGTCATGTATGTAGCTCTAATTCTAAGTGACATTATGTTCCCTGATCTTTTACTTTTTTCCTTAGGTTCACCTCACATATCTTAAATGGCAAACATCTTAAAAGATGACCACAGTGAAGTAGGGGAGCCCTCTACCATTACATTTATATCATGCAATGTTAAAGGATGTACTGTAACAACCCAAACAAGAGGTCTCGTGTTTTCTCACACTTGAGAAAGCTTAAGACTGACATTGCATTTCTACAAGAGACACACTTACTTTTTAAAGACCACCCAAAGGCTACAGAACTCTAGATTTAGCCAGGTCTTTCACTCCGATTTTAACTCTAAAGCTAGGGGGTGGCAAGTATACATTTTTTCTGCCACTGTGGTGTCGGATAGTTACAAGAGGTATTTCATCTGGTTCCATTTGGAACACCCCTGTGGTGTTGGTCAATGTCTATGCCCCTAATGTTGATGATGTTAAATTTGCCAACAGTCTGTTGGGGAAGATTCCACTGTCACACACACATCGCTTCATATTCGCTGGAGACCTGAACTGTGTTATGGATCAGAATTTGGACTGCTCGAATTCCAGTCCTATGCCTCTTCCCAATATGTCAAGGTCCTACTCAGACATTTATGACTAAGAATGGATATACTGATCCCTGGAGGTTTCAGAATCTGAAGGTACATGAGTACTCTTTTTCTTTTATGTAAATCACTCTTTCTCTCATATTGACTATATTTTTGTGGACCACCTTTTACTTCTGAATGTGTCCTCTTCTGATTACTTGCCCATTGTAATATCTGACCATGGCCCTGTAGCTCTTGAAATATTTCATCCTCCCCCTCGTACACCCTTCGCTGGAGATTAAACTCTTTTCTCCTATCTGATGCTACCTTCTGTAGTTTTATAACGTCTGCTATTGATAATTTTTTATACTTTAACCAAACTGGTTCACCTTCACTCTCACTCCTATGGGAAGCTTCTATAGCACTTCTTCTTAAGAAAGGGAAGGACCCCACAGCCTGTTCTTCCTATAGGCCACTTAGCCTTCTCAATATTTATATAAAGGTACTTGTTAAATTACTAGCTAGGCTTCTGGAGGGGGCCCTCCCATCTGTTATCTCAGAGGAACAGACAGGCTTCATCAAAGGCAGACAGTCATTTGTCAATATTCAGACCTTGTTTAACATTATTTACTCTAAACAGTTTTAAATTTTTTCTGAACTTGTGGTCCCACTTGATGCTGAAAAGGACTTTGACAGAATTGAATGGAAATACTTATTCACTGCTCTTCGAAAGTTTGGTTTTGGTAACAAATTCAGTGAGTAGGCTTTTGTATGCATCTCCACAGGCAAGTGTCTGCACCAATGACACTGATTCTGACTATATCACCCTGGAACGCAGGACAAGGCAGGGCTGCCCTCTTTCTCCCTTACTCTTTGTCATTACTTTTGAGCCACTTTCAGTGGCTTTGTGGGCCTCACCCTCTTTTCAGGGTGTTCTACAAGAAGGAATTGAACATAGACTCATTATATGCTGATGACTTGCTTATATACGTGTATAACCCCACAACGTCTTTACCAGCTATCCTCTCTATTCTAGAAAATGTTAGCTCTTTCTTGGGTTATAAGCTAAATCTGCAAAAGAACGAGTGCTTTCCAATAAATCCAGCTACATTACAGTTCCTGCAGATAGATTTGCCCTTTCATCTCAATCGCTCTGGCTTGGAGTGAACGTGACTCGCTCATTCCCAGCTCTCGTCTAAGCTAACTTTTTCCCCTTCTTACTAAGGTGAAGGATGATTTTAAGAGGTGAGGCTGTCTCTTGTTGGAAAGATTAATTTTTGTAAAATGTAATTGTTTGCCTAAATTCTTTTTCACTCTATCCCTATGTTTTTACCTTTGTCTTTCTTCAATTAAGCAAATAACCAGGCTGTTACTTATTTCATCCTGGATGGAAAGGTACATAGGGTTAGTAGGTCCTTACTACAGAGTTGCAAGTTCAGTGGTGGGCTTGCACTTCCTATTTTTTTATATTATAACTGGGCCACCAACCTTCAGAAACCATTATACTGGTTACATTCCCCAGACACACCCTGGTGCCTTTTAGAAGGTCTAACTTGAGAAGATTAAGTATACCGTGAGGGGATCATACTAAAAATTATTAGATAAATGGCAGATTTTTATTTAATATTTTAATAGTTTATGAATTAAAATATAATTGTTTTAATTAATATAATTAATATAAACTTTAATAGTTTATGGCAGATCCTTAGATCTGCCATAATTCACATTATATCACTGTGTCATCAAGACACATTTATTAGTATTGTATGTATGAATTTTTATGTATGTTTGCATATTATATGTTTGTCTGGGTGTTAAATAAGGGGTGTGGGTTTGGTGGGTGGGATAGGTAGTGGGGGGGTGGAGAGTTTGGGACCAAGTCGGGTCTGTCTGGACACTTGTGGGCCGGGAGAGAGACAAATTGTAAAAACATTGTATTCTATTTCCTGTTCTTTTTTGAAATATCTATGAATAAATATATTTAAAAAAAGAATAAATAGCTTGATCCACTAGTGTACTGTCCATTCATTGCGAACGACAAGTGAAAAACCAGTGAGGGCTGGGCGTTACCATGGACCGAGCATGGACTCATGTATATGTTTAGTTTAAATATCCAAGCATCATTTATTGTTGTTTGTGTTCTTTCATATTATTCAATGCATTGCATGGTGTTTTTAGTTTATCCTCATTTATGTGTAATGTCCCTTTAAGTGTTTGTGACAACCTCTCTCTCGTTCGGGCTGCTGCTATGATAGTGTTTAGGTAGGGTAGGTTAGTTGTCACGATTGTGTGGTGTAATGGAGAGAGGGGGACCAACAAGCATGCAGATGGAAACAGTGGTTTCATATTTATTTGCACAAGAGTCCGAGAGACTTTCATGAACAGGTTGCAGGGTACCACCTAGGCGATTGCACCACAATAACACCATATAGCCTACGTGCTCTTAACAGCGGCACAGACACTGAACATTGCTAATACACACACATATATATATATATATATATATATATGTACATATATAAGAACGGTGTAGAGCATATGCATATACCTCCTAACCTAGGCGACTCACTTGTCACAACTCACAGTTCAATAGTAGCTCCCGGATCCTCTTCTAGAACACAACAGAATATCAATGACCGACAGCTCTCTCCAGTTAAGATGCCCTCTTATGCTATGGCACAAACATCTAATAGCAACACGGCTGATAGCAATCATTAATTAAACAGATCTACAATACACACATAATAATCACAGAACAGAAACTCCATGCATATGCACTGAAAATGTAAACACAGAAGACTGAACATAAATCAATATAGAAATATACAAATATATACTTGAGTCCAGTCTCAGTTCATGGTAACACCAGCCATTGCTGGGCCGGACGTTACACTAGTGGATCTGTCTGATTAGTTATCACGTACAGCCGTGTTCCATTAGTGAGGTTAGCTTACAGCATATAAGCACCTCGGACTAGAGAGAGGTTGTCGATCATTGATTACTGTTCAACGGTGTGAGAAATGACTTTAGTTTTGAGACATTCCAGGAATCGTTATGGGGGTTGTGACAAGTGAATCCCTTTGCTAGTTTTGAGGTATAGGCGTACCGAGTATTTACATGTATAGCATTTCAGTCTCCATGCCACTGTTGGAAGAGTACGTAGTAAGCTTTGTTAATATACTCTGTTGTGCACTCGCTAGCTGGCATACCCTGCAACCTGCCACTGTTTATATCCTGGATCCGTCCTAATAAAACTACCATCTACAGTCTTCCTGCCTGTGTCCCCCTCTCTCAACTTTCACCACACCATATTGTGACACCATGTTGCGCATGCACAATTCGATCCTGCATTTCTCAACATCCATTCATTCAACATCATCTCTCTTACATATCAAACATGGACCAATTAAAATTGAGATATTACTGGACATTTGCGCAGCTAATGTCATTCTACCAGCTACACTGTAAGCAGAATCCCCGCGAAATTCAAAGTCAAAATGACAGCATAAGTGTCCGCCGATATCACAGGGATGAGGAATTTCGACAATCTCGATTTTAATTAAAAACTGAGACAATACCAGCCACTACAGCTTCGATGGAGCACACATTTTCCACCCGGAAACGGATCAAAAACATACAGTCAGAATGGGACCGGGCAAGCATGTCTTTCAACCCTTGCCATTCTGTCAATTGGCAGACAGGGAGAAGGTTCAGGGTCAAACTATGAGTGAAGAAAGGTTGTTATTGTATAGTTATCTTAAGGGGACTTTCATTTAGGAGGGGAGTAGTTGGTCACTATGACAACAGTTAACTGAAACGGAGCAAGGCCAAGCGAATGAGGAGGAGAGAGGGCCCATCAAGGTACTGTTCTCATATTATAGCGTTAGAATAAGCTTGTAGCTTATAGCTTAGGACTTATAGTTTATAACTCTGTTATATATTAGACTGCTTATAACTATATGATATATTGTATATTAGACTGTAATTCTAAAAATCACAGATCTAATACATAGTGGATGCCATTCAGACTAATAGGACATTTTACTGACAGGACACTAGATAAAAAAGGTTTACTGAGTTATTTGAGAATAACAACTAGCAAGGCCATTTGATAAGATGCTAGACCTAAGTTAAGGTGACCTGCACATGTGCTCATGTGAGACAGTCACAGGTCTGAGGAGATAAGTGTCTTCTTCTAGAAGGTATGTGAACAACAATGCTAGGACTATGTAAACCAGTTCTAATTGTTATTTGGGGCTTCTTCCAGCCCACCTTGATTGTCTTGTACTGAGATTTCCCTGTTCCAGCACAATAAGTTAATTTATTAAAGCATTCTATTTGTCACCCACAACCTGACTCCTGAAACCATAATTTCAAAGAAGATCCTATAAAGCTGTAAATAACCATCTATTTACACCTTCATGTTCAATTGAGCAGTGTGTGTTTTCATTGTTGCTGACTGACAAACATAATTGTCCGCTGTGCAATAATTAAAGATAAAGATGGTTGCATTCTAATGCCTGACATGAACTACTGGTGCGTGTGTGTGCGAGTGAATGTGAGAGTAGTACTTGATATGTCAACCTGAAGGGACATTTCTTGATATTGACCATGTGTGTGTGCCGGGCTGGTGCGTATATTTACTGTTTTGACGTATTAGCCTAAACAATAAATTTGGTAATCTGGCTTTCATAACTCAGTGCCTAGCCTCTTACTGACATCAGCGCACATCACTGCATCCCCCCTCCCCGATCTACGAAACTGTACCCAGCACTTCTGAAAAAGCACTTCCCGAAAACGTCTCTGTCCCCAGCACATTTAAAACCAAACTGACGCCCATGCATAACAGTGGAATTAATAAATATTTATAACTCAGAGTGCACAGGGGTGTAATTCACAATGATATTTAAAAAACAAGAAAGATAGTCCATAAAACAGTGGTCATGAAAGCAGGGTTTGGTACACAGGATATATTGTACATTCTCATCTGCTGGGTGATCTTAAATAGGTAGTGGCAGGACACAGCTGAACCCACTTGGTGCTGATGAGAGCATGTGTGGGAGGAGGAAGCGGTGGCTTCAGTAGGCCTGATCCTGTTTGCACCAGTAGGGAGAGCTCCAGGATCTTCGATGCTGACACTATCAGGTCTGGGCTCAAAATAGTAGAGAGAGAATCCAAACGCAGAAAATGGTGAGTAACAACAATAAAGAATTTATTGAAAATAATGGCACAGGTGTGTTAGATATGAGAGATGAAGTAGGTCATGAAGTAGGTTGATCCTCACGACCAGCTGGATGGTTCAGATAACTGGCTGAATCTATATGGAGCCAGGTGGGTTTGGCTGTATAGGCTCAGTCTGGATAGGTAGAGGAACGGTCAGATGTCCAGGGGTCACAGGCAGATATCCAGGAGGACACGGTCAGGTATCCAGGGATCACAGACAGATATCCAGGAGAGCACAGTCAGGTATCCAGGGGTCACAGGCAGATATCCAGAAGGGAACAGGTAGTGGATTATTGTCACAGGATGGATCTAGAGATAGGAACAGAGAGAACTTGAATTAACTCAACAAACAAAAAGGCAAACCATAAGGGCATAGTAATCAGACTAGCTATAAAAAATGTGCAAATAAACAAAAGGCACTATTCTCAGATAGGCACTAGGAATGGGGCTCGGGACATTACGCACTGTGTAGTACAATAATCCGGCAAGGACTGATCGCTGTCATCTCCCATAAGAAGAGAGAGCAGCAATCAGCCCAGGTGTGGCAGATCAGCAGGTGCAGGTGATGATTGTGGGCGCTCAGGGATGGGTGCCTTCAGGAGTGCAGGGGAAATGGTGACTGGTGCTCAGGAAAGAGTGCCTTCATGGGAGATGGGAACTGGTGACTGGAATGGACAAACAAATACAGAACAGACCAGACACACACACAAGGGAACCAGAAAGGAGGGAAGGCACACAAAAGGAAAAAGGGAAGACAGCTCAGGGGGGCAGAATCCTAACAGACAGTACCCCCCATTTGACGCGCAGCACCCGCGGTGATCCGGCCGACGCAGGTGGATCTTGCGCAGGAGTGAGGGATCTAACACATCCCTGGTAGGAACCAAGCACTGCTCCTCAGGACCATACCCCTCCCAATCCACAAGGTATTGGAAGCCACCCCTCCAACGTCTCGAATCCAGGATGGACCTCCCTTAGTAGGCCGGGTCACCCTCGATCTCCAACAGTGGAAGGGGTGTCTCCAGCACCATGCTTCACGGAGAGCGCCGGAACCAATTGTTGACCACAGGGACCTGGGTCTGGCTCGGATGCCAGGAAGCCAGGACTGGCTGGTATCCCAACACGCACTGGAAGGGAGTGAGCCCAGTGTAATTCTCCTCTTTCCAACGGTATCAAGCTTCAGTTGCTAGCATATAGGGTTCGCGAGATAATCGCGCTTGTCGCTCGAGCGTCGAAATCACTTAGATGGTTAAAAGTGGTGGGGCGGCGCCACACCACTTTGAAAAGTACTGGGGCAAAAGCCAGCTCGCCACACATCTGCCGGCGGCTCTGCTATACATACCTCGGGAACAATGGGGCTGTCATCTACTGGGCACTCATCTGTGTCAAACTGGCAAGACAACGCGACTGCCTTGTTGTTTCTACTGCCCGGGATATAGGTGAATAGAGTAAGAAATAGAGACCACCTTGCCTGGCGAGGGTTCAGTCTCCTCGCTGACCGAATATACTCCAGGTTACAGTGGTCAGTCCAAATGAGGAAAGGGTGTTTAGCCCCCTTGAGCCAGTGCCTTCATGTCTTAAGGGCTTTGACAATAGCCAACAGCTCTTGATCGCCGACGTCGTAGTTGCGCTAGGCAGATGTCAGCTTCCAAGAATAGAATGCACAGGGATGGAGCTTTGCAGGGTCTTCTGACCTCTGCGACAGCACCACCTCAATCCCACTCTTAAAGGTGTCCACCTCCAGCATGAACTGCATCGTGCTTGACCCACCATTAAGCAGGGATGTGATCGGAGCCGCCACTTTGCCAAAGCCACGAATGAACCAACGGTAATAGTTGGCAAAACCTAGAAAATGCTGTACTGCTTTAACTGTGGTCGGAGTCGGCCAATTACACACATCATCAATACGATCCTCCTCCATCTCCACCCCAGTCAAGGAGAGGTGGTAACCCAAAAAGGAGATGGTGTTTTGAAAAAACAGGCATTATTCAGCCTTGGCATAGAGCCCATGCTCCAACAGTCTCCTTGAGGACCAAGGACATTTATTGTTTGCGGGTAGCCGTGTACACCAAGATGTCATCAATGTACACAAGCACTCTGTGCCCCCACAGATCCCAGAAGATATAATTCACGAATGCTTGGAACACTGATGGAGTATTCATCAGGCCATATCGCATTACCAAATATTCATAGTGGTCTGTAGTGGTGCTGAAAGCAGTTTTATATTCATCTCCTTCTCGGATATGCACAAGATTGTAGGCACTTCTCAGGTCCAATTTTGTAAAGAAGCGCACACCATGTAAAGACCTGATTACTGAGGAAACCAAACGGAGAGGATAATTGTATTGTTCAATGATGTTGTTTAATGTGCGGTAGTCTATGCATGGACGCAGACCCCTATCTTTCTTCTTTACAAAAAATTAACTGGAAGATGCAGGTAAGGAGGAGGGTCATATGTAACCTTGTTGCAGTGATTCTGAGACATATGTTTCCATATCCTCGGTTTCAGCACACGACAGCGGGTATACATGACACCTAGGCAGTACTGCTCCTGGTCGAAGGTCAATGGCACAATCCCAGGGCCGATGGGGAGATAATTTGGATGCCTTGGTTTATGAAAAGGCATGTGCGAGGTCCAAATTGTCAATAGAAATTGAATTGTTGGAGGCAATGCCTAGACCAGTGGTCCTCAAACCCTTCCATGGAGGGCCTAGTGTATGCTGGTTTTTGGTCTTTCCCTTCAATTAGACCATAATGAGGACCTAGACTGCCAGGTGATGGGAGATACTAACCAATTAGTGAGCTACTCCATCGGGCTTGTACAAGGTAAAAGCGAAAAC
Source organism: Umbra pygmaea (assembly GCA_016801145.1). NCBI lineage: Eukaryota > Metazoa > Chordata > Actinopteri > Esociformes > Umbridae > Umbra > Umbra pygmaea. The sequence continues at coordinate 8,975 of JACXGM010040803.1, forward strand.
CTGCATACACTAGGCCCTCCATGGAAGGGTTTGAGGACCACTGGCCTAGACTTTCTACATAAATATACTTCACACATTAGTGGTCTACATAACAAATAACGTGACGGCTTCCAGAAATTGATATACAGCACAATAACCCACACCTTCTCTTCTACTGGGGGAGCTTTATAGGTAGTGGCAGGACACAGCTGAACCCACTTGGTGCGGATGAGAGCATGTGTGGGAGGAGGAAGCAGTGGCTTCAGTAGGCAGGGGACTTTTGCACCAGTAGGGGGAGTTCCAGGATATTCCATGCTGACAGTAAATAGTTGCTCTAAGCTTAGTATTATTTATTTATTATTAAGCTTAGTAGTATTTAATGTAGTTGGAGCTAACAAGAGGACACAATGCTTAATGCCATGCTCTGTGTGTGCTGAGAGTTCTGGTGGTAAGGTCTGTCTCTTTGTTACCAGACTGCACTGTCATCTCTGGAATCAGCAATGACTTGAGGGAGATGACAGGGATTTCAGGAATAGTCACATTTCACTTGTTGTCAGTACCTGGTGTCCCAGTCTGTTTCCTAAACCTGTGACAAACCAGGTTAGTAATCCAATGGGAAACATTTATGGTGAATGTCTCCATAATAGGTGTTCTGTGTCTGCATCAAGAATATCAAGCTGCCAATCAGAGAACAGAAACAAAAGGACAGTTGATGTAATGCCTTCAGGTTTTATGTTTCACCATGAAATGTAAATTCAATAGTAACACAGCCTAAAGGATAATCCAGAAGCAGCCTAACCACTTACTGTAGATAGTGAATGAAGTTCATACAAGGACAAAATACGTAGAACAGATTTCTGAATCTCTAAAGATTAGGAAACAGAGTTTAGAGCATCTGGTAGAAAGGCACTGGCGTCCACCATGTGACTTGATTTGTTTTTGTAGTCTGAAATTGTGTTGAACCCCTGTCACATCATTTTTGCATTTGACCCACTGAAGTATCCCTCTACCTTTTCCCCATATATCCGCTTAGCTGCTTTAATTCCTCTGCACAACCTGTATTTGTGATATTTCATTCTGCTCATATCTCCAGTTTCCTTGCAGTGCTTGAAGGCACCATTCCTGTCATTAATCAGCTCATCAATAATGTTATCTATCTAAGGTTTTTAGTTTAGGAAAGGTTTTAACTGTGACTGAGTAAATAACATCTGCTGTGCATTTGTTAATAATATACATTAACGTTCCCTTCTGATGTGATCAAAGGTTATT
>JACXGM010040804.1:0-10222 GCA_016801145.1 Umbra pygmaea
TTGGGAAGGGAAAGAACACAACTCCTCCAGACAATCTCTCGGGATATCTAATGTCCGATTTACAAATGATGTTGGCGCACCGCTTTACCGTCCTGCTTGGAGTCAATTTTTGTCGGACCTGCTCACATTGTAACGGTTGCTATGATGCGTGATTGGACAATGGCAGTTTTGGGGGAGGGGCCGGCGAAAGGTCAATTAGGTCTGATGAAATGCCAGGAAAATGTCAACCCTGAAGGTGACTTCCTGTATGTAAAAGGTTTTTCATTTTAGGGATCTTCACTCAGTCAAAAGGCTACATGTGGAACCTTAGGGGTTCTAGATGATTCCTCTCCCACTGAGCTGAGACCTGCTTTATGAGATTTGATAGTGTATTCTCTCTATTTGTGAAGTGTCTTATCATACTGGTGACCATGACGCTGAACGCAGGAAATCAACCTATTGCTACATCAAACCCATTACTTCTATTGTGGTTTTATAAAAAACTCACATAGTTTCAATTCATGCAGCACTTGGGCTGTGTTTAGGAACATTGATATTAGGCAATGGACTATGAAATACTCTGCTACTTTCCGTTTAGGTCTACCCATTGCATGTCACACCTCAGTGAGAGGCAGGGTTCAGCAGAGTGCTATATAAGGCACTCGGCCAGACAGACACCCCCTATCTCTCAAAAGGTGCACATAACAAAATGGACAAATTACTTAATTCAGTCTTGTTGGCACCATTTCTGCATGCACGGTGCCATATTGCTATAGAAATATGCTGCATATTATATTGGCCTCAGCAACTGGACAGGTTCACTTTACAATCTTGACAGTTATTCTGCAACCATCTACTACTCCTGAACCGTTAGATTATTATTAGTCCGGTGGTTCTCCGATTACAAAGAGAGTGCGAGGCCCGTGCATGAGATGTGAACGATCACGTGAGAGAGTGCGAACAGAATCTGGCTGCGAGAGTGGGCTCAGCTGGGGTGAGCGCATAGCTCCTATGGGCGGACGCTGATGCATTTCCACACAAACCACCGCCTCTCCCAAAGCTGTGGAACAGATTTATGTTGCAGCTTCATTGGTGTGGATTATTAAATAACTTCGTCTTTAGGCCAGAGCGAAATAAGACGGGAAGGACATGGAAACTCAAGTATTTCCTAGATGACCGATGGTTTGGTCATTGAATAGGTTATTTTTGTCGCAAGAGAGGGAAACTTTAAACAAGGCTGTTTTTGGAGTTCCACTCTCTCTCCGTAGAGTTTGATTCAAAGTCGAAAGCCAAGATGGCCGCCGATTCCGTGCAGGTAGGAAAAGTTTACAGCTGTAGTACTAAGTTCGTGAAGTGGTGGTGAAGCACTCTTTCCAAGATAATAAATACCTGTATTATAGTGACCATTTGCAGTGGGTTGCAGATTTTGTGTTATATAAGATACATTGCTGAGAAATGTCTCCCCATTCCCAAAGCTCGAAGGGCTGTCTGGGAATTATGGATTGAGGCCTGGAAAAATATTTATCAAAATATAAAAAATGCGTTATTGTGCACTTGAGCATGCACCACCAAACTGTTACTTATCTACTGTAGAGTATTTTAATATCAGTAAAGATACTGAATAAAACAGTGAAACTAAATCAGTTTAGAGTTTGTAAACAAAAAAGTTACCGCATGGAACATTTTCCATTTCATCATATCCCATTGGAAAGTGGGACCATTTCTATTTTAAACTCTTTTGTAACGAGTGACACATTTCAGTAAAGTGGACACGTGGTGAAGCCAAAAGGTGCCTCTCAAAATCTAAAATAAAAATACTCCTAATTAGAAGTAAAACGTAGGGAAGTAGTAATGTTCCCAAAAGTTTTATGGTAGCAAATTACGCAGGAGAGTTTTTTGTTGGTTTTATTACCACGGTTGACACTAGGATAGCTGTCAAGTCCCGAGGCGTTGGCTGCAGGATCTTTTTATCGATCTAGTCATCAAAACTGATTCCTTAAACTGATTCAGAGTTGCCTGGAAACGGTCTATGCATTATTTCATTTATTGGATGTATGTAGGGTCTTCTTTCCAACTGAAGTACTCAAAACGCTTTACTAGCAAGAATAAAACTTACCTCATCCACCATCCATGCTCAGCACACCTGAATTGTGCATGGCAGAGGTGTGTGCCAGAAAAGTAATCAGGCATGACCTGATGAGTCATTTATGCCGGTTAGGGATGGGGAGGGCCTTTGGGATCTAAAGTGACACATGAAAAAACAATTTGTGCCTATGCATGGCAAACCCCTTTTACTGCCCTTAGGCATTGGGATTTTATATTAACAGTAAATATGAGCCCCCTACTGGCCCTTCAACACTACATCCACCAGCATTTGACAAAAAGGTAGGAAGTACATTCATGGCTTTAACATGTACCTATAATTTCTAGAAAAAACCTAGTTCTAATCCATAAACTGGCAAGGTGAAAATCCTTGTTCCCTGTCACTTATTAAGTATTTCTCCTGGGCGAGTGCTGTAAAGTAAATAATCAGTTCTTTACATTGCTGGAAAATTACAGTTAAATTACTAAACAGTGAATCATTTAATGTACTTGTCCCCTAATATTTGTCTATAAACTTTAGGCTATATCTGATCATATAAATATAGGAACATGAGTCATGACCAAATACCTGTGTTTCAGTGGTTGGTGTATTTCGTTTTGCATTTCCAGTTTTTAATTTCAGTACTGACACAGTTTGCTTTATGAAACATGTAATTAATGTGTAGGCCTACACGCTAAACCCAACATTGCTGATCTAATTATGTTCCGACACACTTGTTACAATAAACTAGAACTTCACAGAACACACATTCAGTCAAGTAGCCTATTAGTCAAACATGAGGGTGGTTGTTTTTTTTGTTTGCTCCTGGAATTAATTGATAAATAAAATAAACAACTGCTGAGAGCATTTCATCTCCACCTTGTGCTGAGAAAGGGGGAAAAAGGCAATGACAACTGGTGAAATATATTTAAATATATTGATATTGAACAGTCTGACTTGTGGAGACATTTTTGTTTTTCTCCAGTGACTTGAGACAGTCTGATGCCCTGTAACCACGAAAACAGTTCTGATCTTTAGACAGTAACAGACCCATAGAAATAGAATGGATAGAAAGGCCATTCCAATTCAAATCAATGTAGCAGAATTGAAGCGGCAGCCATTATTATGTGTACCATTCCATTGCAAAGATCTAGCTGCCTACTTCCGCATTAAACTGATTTGCGTGTTGTCTCCGTGACAACTAATAACAATCGCCATTTTGTTGTGTACTAATCGAATGACCATGCCGAGCAGTTCAATGGCCTATCTATCCATTCTATTTCTATGGACAGACCAGTACTGGCACAGCACCACTCTGTTGAAATCAGACAAAAAGTACAGCTTATACAATGATTACAATATGGCACCTACATTTCTAAAATATCTGTTTATAATGGCATGATATAACTGTCATGTAAGGAAAAACATCACTGCATTATGAGGGCTTGGAGCCATAAGTGACATGTTGGCCAAAAATGAGTTCTATATATCAAATAAAAGCTCTTAATGAGACCAATTCAGTGTCAAAAGGACACAACTGAAATCCTGACCATTAAAGTATTAAACAACAAACCTATACCCCCCCAATTCTTTTCCTCGTCCAATTGGTCCAATGCACACTGACCGTGTGGTGTCAGCAGCTGGTTCATCCAACCACATGTCGCCAAGCCGGCCAATTCTTTTCGGACTGCTCATCCAAAATGGAAGCCTTTATTTAGATCATGCACGGGATGATTATGCTCACCAACTATACTTCCTTGACTGAATTTACAAGCGTCCGATCTGCACACAAGTAGTTGCTGGAGAGCGACATGGCAAAGTAGATAATCCAATTTATCTATCCCAAATCTCGGGCAGAGCTATGCCTATTTGCACTTTCTCGTGCTGGAGGTCCAGGTAAAGCTGGAGAATCCATAGTCGGGCTCGAACCACTGACTATACACCAAACTTTAAAGACTTAGGATATTGGTGCATCAAATTTTGTTTTTGCTCTCCCTTAAAGTTTGTGAAATGTCACTAACACCCCTCTGTCTCCAAGCTCTCAATTAAATGTTAGCATTTTTAAACTTTTGATCTCAGCCACTGCATATTATGGGGATAGGCATTTCATTCTTGATTGCGGTGTGCGCTGTTGAGCATGGAACATTGGATCTGTATTTTGCATACACTAACTCGTGAAAAGGTTGATGCTGTTCGTAGTTTCGGTGCTTAGTGGAACACGGTTGTAATCCCTATTTGTGCTCCATCACCCACCCCACCCCCCACCAAAAAACATCCCATCAAACCCAATCCTCCCCCCAGCCCTCCACTCCATCCAGCACACCCGACCCTCCCTCCATGACTGCCTAACGGCAATACACAACATAGCGAGTCATGCCGCTTATTGTATCAGGTGTCACAGATGCCTAATCTCTAAAATAACTAAACTCACATTTTAACGTCCTGTGCATGTGAGCAGGATGCTTGAGAGACGATGTGTAAAGGAATGTGTTCATAAACACATTTTGCAAACAGTCTGGTGTAGAAGCATTTCCTCTCCGCTCACCTCATGTCAAAATAAAATTCAGCAAGTTTTTCTTTTGACCAATTAGGGCGCACGTGCTGGACTTAAGGATATGATAACTTTACTTACATGCAGAGGAACACATTTCCTTTCTGTTCCTGCCCTACACCAAAGTAAGATGAATGTTTAAATTTCACTTCTGGTTTCCCACAGACCATTTGTATGTTATACAATAAGGAGCACCTACAATGCTAAAAGCAGCCACTGTCAGACGTCTGAGAGGGAGTGAACGAAAGGTGACCGGTCTCATTTCACGTGATCATTAAAGTAAAATTTCAGTTGACGTCGGCATGAGAGTGTTTGGGGCCAGAAACTAGAGGTGCCTTTCAAATTAAACAGCCTTTTATCAGTGTTTAGATGTTATTTCACACAAGGTACAAAGAATATTTAGCAACAGTGAGCTACACAAAGCCAAACATTAACAGTATTGGGGGCTCTTTCTCCAACTCAGTTAACTCCAACTCTAGTACATGCAGAGGAACTCCTCCAGCTGCTGGTAGAATTAACCACTCTCTGACGCTAACACCCAGTCCTGCTATTGTCACGGGTCTGCCAATAAGCACATTTTATGCCTTCATACTTCTTATCAGAGCCGGTCCTGTCCCCTTGAGCCCCTAGGGAAAATTCTGCTAAGGGGCGCTTTTACCTGACCCGTGACCCAGTGCTCCCACTACAATCCTCCCTTTTTTTCAAACAGTTTTATACTATTATTTTCCATGCTTTTGGGGGGGCTGTTGCTACTGCAGGGCCCCAGGTAACCACCTATTTCACCTGTAGGATGGGAGGTCTGTTTTTGTTGATAACTAGACAAATTTATAGTGACAGTGCTTTCTTTCCCACACTAACCCTGTTACGTCGGCAGCTCTGCAACCCCCTCCATCAACAGATGCGGGATGGTGAAGGGCACTCACATGGTTCATCCAACCACATGTCACCCAGCCGCCGATTCTCTTCGCAATGCTCATCCAACACAGAAGCCTTTAGTCAGATCATGCACGGGATGATTACGTTCACTAACAAATTTACAGGTGCCAGGTCTGCACACAGGGTGTCGCTGGAGAGCGACATAACAAGGTAGATGATCCGACTTACCTATCCTAAAATTTACCGGGCAGTGCTATGCCAATTTGCGTTGTCTCGTGTTGGAGGTCCGGGGAAAGTCGGAGAAGCCATAGTTAGGCTCGAACCACTGGCAAAAAGTTTTTAGTTACAAAATGTGTTTTCTGTGTTTGTGCCCATAATGTTGTAAATCCTGCCGTGACAGACAAGCAACCTATACACTGTTCTATGTAAGAGGGATCTGTCCTGTTAAACCAAACTAGGTTGTAATCACATCTGTGACCTATGTATTTATGATGAACCGTGATTTATAAGCATTGCAATCTTTTAAATGCCTTCGTCTGGCCTGAAGGGGAGTGTTGGCCTGATGTAGCCTATGTGCCATTTATTTTATATATGCAGCTTGTAATGGGGTGAAAACCATTCGGTGGATATGTTCAGGTTGAATTAGTAGTCAGGCTTTGAAAAATGCAGGTACTGTTTCACTCTAGCCTAAGGCGTCTGGCAGGAATCTGTCTTTCCAAGTTTTCCATTGTCCATTGAATTGTGCTCTTGTTGGCATTTAAGCTTAAGCCCATTCAGCATATGTTGGCAGGGGACATGCATGCCCTAATGTTTCCGTTGGTTCCCCTATTTTAAGGTGAAAGACATTTTCTAGGTACATGAGAAATCCATTAAACTTACAGTATTTAAACAAACACTTTTAACTATGCTGTTGCTTGCATAGATGGAATTGGCTGTTGCTGGTCTTTGTGTTGTCTTTGTGCTGGTAATCAAACACTGCTACAGACACGATTGATTCAGCTGCCTTCCAACAGTTTCAAGTTGTCACTTCTATGTAATGCTCTGTCTGTCCCGCGTAACGCTCGGGACAGACAGAGCGTTACGCGGGACAGACAGAGCGTTACGCGGGACAGACAGAGCGTTACGCGGGACAGACAGAGCGTTACGCGGGACAGACGGAGAACTCTGAATGGTGTGTATATATTTTTCTCCAGCTTTTCCTCCCCTCCCAATTCCCTCAAATCCTGGCTTGTCATCAACTCCACAACTCCTTGTACAGTTCCGTCGGATGACGAGGGGCGCACACATGGTTCATCCAACCACATGTCGCCCAGCCACCGATTCTTTTCACACTGTTAATCCAACATGGAAGCCTTTAGTTGGATCATGCATGGGATCACTGACTATACTGCTTCGATTGAATTTACAGGTGCCGATCTGAACACAAGGAGTAACTGGAGAGCAACGTGGCAGGATACATATTCTGATTTATCTAACCCAAATCCCAGGCAGCATTATGCCAATTTTGCGCTGCCTTGTGCAAGAGGCCCGGGGAAAGTCATAGAACCCATGGTGAAGCTTGAATCCATGACCATTGTGACGTAGACTGTCCTGCAATGCAGCGACTTAGCCCACTACACCGCGCGGACCCCCACACAAGGTATTTCTAAGTCCAACCAGTCTTGTAAATGTGTTTTATAACCAGTAAAATTCCTTTTTTTTTAAAAAAGGGTATATTTGAAGTTTATGGATTAAAGCCTTATACACAAACATAAATTAGTATCTGCCCCTTCTCTAAACCAGATATTTCCAGCCAACTATGGCAGATGGCAAAAGTAGAATAAAAAAAAATTGTTGGCAACTACGACCTACCGTGACATCCAACAGCATTCACCGCCAGGCTGAACTGGATTTACCGCTGTGCTCCTGTTGAAAACAGTGACATCCGGTTTGCCGTATACCTCAACCCATGTAAACGCAACATAAGAATTTTGAAACCGCAAGCAGGTGCCCTCAGCTAACTCTCAATTGTCAATTTTTTCATTGAGATGGAATGATAAACTGTATCCAAAGCTTTTGACAGGTCATTAGTAAAAACACATTCAGATTTGTCATCTTTTGCTTTGGTAATAACATTTACAAAAACTGTAATGGTACTATGCCCCGGTCTAAAGCCAGACTGATATTTAGTCAGGATTTCATTTTCAGTTAAGAAAACATGGAACTACGTATTTACCAAAGACTAACAATTTATATACTGAAATGTATAAAAGCTATAAAGATCTTTGAGAAAAAAACAAGGTGAAAAATGTATGTTGCATTACAAAGTCTTCAAGGCTTCCTCATTCTTAACCTTATAAGTAGACGTTGACATGTAGTGGGACAGAACTACAATGACTCTTCTCCCACACACATCGCTCTGTGGGTGGGGGGGGCAGACTGCTGGCCCCGTGTTTTTTAACCAACATTTATTTGAAGACGCCACTGTCTCCCCAGAGTGAGATTAGGTCCCGTTCTCATCTCCTGTGACATTTTGGAGCAAGAGGCTAAGCAGGATTTGGCTGACCCACAGATGTGTGTGTGTGTGTGTGTGTGTGTGTGCTTTTTATGCTCTGAGACATGGTGACGTTGCTATTATAGCACACGCTTCAGAAAATGGAGAACTCTTTTTCTTTTTTCTTCAACGGAAGAATAAAGCAGAACATGCTTGGCCTCGCGTGTGTAGCAGACGTGGTGGAATCGAGGCTGATGGAATTTGATGTTTAACTTGAGATTGTAAGGAACACAGATTTGTGTACTAGACATTAGCCATTGTAGACTTATACAGGCTAGAAATAGTGACAGTCCCAAAAGTACAATTATTTCCCAGTCTACAATGACTGGTAGGTGTATGGGATATGAAGAGGGTGTGGTTTCAATTGTGGATGGAAAAAGCACTTGTTCTCGTTGTTGGGACTGTATCATTGTTTAGATGCCATGTTGATGTGGCTTAATTTGGAAATAATAGAATTAACTTGTTAATTGTTTCTGACTGAGATGGGTACTTTCAGATTTTCCAAACTTGTGTTTTATATTATTTAATTTTCCACTTTGTAAGGGGGAGGTATTAAAAGTTGTGCTGTGCTGGATGTGATAGACTGAGATTATCACATTTTTAAAGATGCAGTCAATGGTTGTAAAAGTTGCGCTATTGAGCAAAAATAGTGCCTGAAAATATGACTGAAACATGATTTTGTCACGTACGTACGTACATACTGTCATTTAGAGTTCTGTAATAGGTTGAAATAAGTGTTTTTATAGGCTCTGCTGTTTATAATTATGATTTATTTATTGTTGTATTTATTTTACCTTTATATTTGGATACTTATAATTTTGTCCATTACCTGTTGAGTGTTTTTTTTTTTGCCTGTTCTGTATCTTCTGTAGTCCCTGAATCTGCTGTTTGTTTACTTTCATTACAAAATAAAATTATCGTTAAAAATGAAAGTGAGATGATAAATAGCTTTAATTTGAGGTGTAGCCTATTTACTGTCCGACCATAAACTGTGTAAAAGGTACATCACGTATTACACAGTCCCTTCTATTTGAGGAGACCAAAAGAAATTGTAAAATTTAACATGGCCTTATTTGTAAGTTTGTTTCAATACTTTTGATAATTTCCTTAGGTTCTTATTGACAACCCCAGGTGTTGCATATCATTCTTAGTGAGGCTCTGCCAGGTCTCTACTGCATCCATATATTATTGATAGGCTATAGCATGCCTCATGACATGAAGGTAAATATACATTTAGAAGTTCTTGTTTATGAAGCACCTCTATTGCACAAGGCTTTAGAATCAGATGTCAGAACTCTGTAACAATGTGTTTTTGCTGGAGGCACCTCTTGACTCTACAGCCTGGTTTGACCTTGCCATGTAAACCGTACCAGAACGACTAATCCTTCCCAGATAAGACTGACACTGACGAGTACAGTGCACCACTAGTGCTCTATCCCTAACCACCCACAAAATATATTACCTAGTCACTTTTTTCACTTTCAGATAGGAAATGAGTGATTTTTGCAGTGTTGTTTCCAAAAACAATTTGGTAATATTTACATGGTCACATTTTTATGCAGAAAAGTTTATTCCAGTATTTGCAGCATGTATATTTAAGACATCCTGGTAGATGGGAATTCTGAGAAGCATGGTACAGTGGTTGATTAAGCATCCACTAATGAAGCCACTAATTAAAAACATAATTTCTGCATGATTTTGTAAATACATTTTGACTACTCGAACTGACTCACACTGCTGAAAAAGTGTACATCATCAGTTAGTATGACAGCTATCCGAACATTATCTGTCAGTCCATTGTGAATTTGTGAAAAAGCTGTCATGACTTTGCTAATGAAGTATTTTGTCTTCAGCTGTGTATAGTCAGTTAGTATACATTTTTATAGACAGTCATTTCTTTGGCCTATTGTTCGTCTGGGAGCATTTGGGAGAAAACAAAGCTACAATACCTACTATTACTACTACTACAGTGAATACTCTCACTACTACAGTGAATACGCTCACTACTACAGTGACTACTCTCACCACTACTACAGTGACTACTCTCACCACTACTACAGTGACTACTCTCACCACTACTACAGTGACTACTCTCACCACTACTACAGTGACTACTCTCACCACTACTACAGTGACTACTCTCACCACTACTACAGTGACTACTCTCACCACTACTACAGTGACTACTCTCACCACTACT
>JACXGM010040805.1:0-10150 GCA_016801145.1 Umbra pygmaea
TAAATGCATTTTTCCCCAGCTTTCCTTCCTGCTTTATGCCTGGATTATATTTGTTTATGTGCTCTTCAACTTTCTCTAAAATTATCATTCACTACAGTTCAGCGAAATATGCGGCTCTCATAGACTTGTCCGTGTCTGCGATTGGTCCTATGTTGCACACACCGCCGCCCCTTTTTTGAACGCGCTTGTCAGTAGATTGGAAAATCCTATGTTGATTTAATGAATTGATAACCACCGTCGTGACATCTCGTATTTAGATCGCAATTGTTAAGTTTAGTGAAGCTATGAAAGGAAATCTAGGGCATGTGGAACATAGCTTGGTAGTATAGGCCTCTGTTTTGTAGAGAAAAATCGATGTGGCACACCAAGTTTTTTAGATGCACACCCAAATATTTTTTTCTGGCTACGCTACTGGTCAAGCGGTTGAAGTTTCGCAAGCTTTTTGAAATTGAACTAATGGATAAGAAGCTTATGACGATTAAATCAACAATAGAATCTTGAATGAGACGTGTGTTATGCTTTGCGAGAGGCGCTAATTAACGTTACGTTAGCTAGCCACATATTAGCTGGCAATCGATTTCTCTGTGTTAACCTTAGCAAAAGTAAAATGTTCTGTCATCTAATTTAAGCTTAAGGCCACCCCACAAAAAATAAAAACCATCATCAAAGGACATAACGTTACTAAAGTTTTTTACAAAGAGTAACTTTAGTGTAAGTATACAACACATTTTACACAAGGACAGGACAACATCATAACCTGTTATTTACCAAGTATAGATTTACATTTTAAATATGATATAATGTGTCATCAGGAGAATTCTGGTATCATCAGGGAAGAGGCAGGTGAGGAAGGAGTGGCACATGAAGGAGTTACAGATGAAGTAACAGGTGGAGGGTGTGAGGTAATGTCTTACAAGAAATCAATGATGAATATGTGAAAGTTTGTGCCTTTTATCAATTTTCCACATACCGAAGAGCCCAAGATAAACATAACTGGTCATTTAGAAGTCCACTATTACTTTGTTTGCAGTATCATATAGGCTACAATTGTTAATTTATTATGAGAACCTTGATATATGGTGTTTCCCCCCAATATCAAAGTGGTTCCTACACCCTTGCTTCCAAATGCTTAAAATATACATCTACTTCACAGCAGGTTTTGGGTCAGTTCCACTTTAATTCTTGTGAAAATAAAAGGAAAATCAATTTCTAATTCCAAATCCAAGTTTTCCTAATTTAAAAGTGAGGAAGAGAATTAAGAACGATGACAAATTGCGTCCCTCCTGACCAATATGATCTAGCGAGGTACAAAATTAACAGTAGTTAATTAATTTTGAGCTTCTCACACCAGCCCAAGATTCCACATTTAAAATGAATAAATAAATACACAGAACCATAACTTTAACACTTACCCCTAAACCTACATCTAACCCATATCCCTAAAACCAGTTCAAACACTTACCTCTAAACCATAGATTGTATGGATATAACCATGTGTGACGTCACCCATTGGCTTGTGAAGATCTGATTTGGGTCATCAAATTTGCCGTTATGGGTTGAAGATATCTTGGTTGCGGATGTGACAATTTTAGATGAGAGGGAGGAGTAATCTAGCTAGCTAACTGATATTAATTGGGATGGTAACGAAAAGCGGTATTAAAAGAAAATGTAACGTTACTTACCGGAAAGAGATCATATACTCATTATGAAAATGATTATTACCTCAGTAAATGTCTCTTATTCTCATAGACTATTACAGAAACCGAGCTCTTTTGCAACCAGGCGTATCGCCCCCAGCTGGAATTCAGATAGAATGCAGGTTTAAGGCACTTCCTTATATGCGTCAATTTGCCAAACTGGATGCTCACCCTGTGCTCTAAACTCACATCTAACCCATATCCCTAAAACCAGTTTGACCACTCATCCCATTTTCTATCTGTCATGTGTTTACAAACTCAGACAAAGAGCAGGTTTGATCTAAAAGGAGAGAGACAGGTGGTTCATAGATGATGAAGGAGAGAGACAGGTGGTTTATAGATGCTGAAAGAGAGAGACAGAGAGGGAGAGGGAGAGGGAGAGGGAGAGAGAGAGCAAACATCTATATTGTTGGAAATTACTGATTAATAATTAATTAATACAATGTCAGAGACACTTTTTCAGAAGCCATATTTTCTGTTTATTTGATTGTCTTTTAGCTCATCTGTAATTAGTCATGTTATATACATTCACAGAAGAATAAAAATAAGTAAACCCATATTATAAAGTTCTACTTTTTCTAGTGAGGTTTTTGAAGAGCTCATGGATAAAGCTCTTACCCTGTCACCCCCCATCCAGTCGTCCACCTTGGTGTAGAGGTGCCCTTCCTTCCGGCTGCTGTAGTATCAGTTTTCTCCCGGTCGCCCTGCGTCTCCTCCCAACATGCATATTTAATGAGCTCTCTGCAGCAGCACAAATGATTTTCATTTCTGACAGGGTTAGCTCTGGTTACAACACACACACACACACACACACACACACACACACACACACACACACACACACACACACACACACACACCAATGCACACACCTTTAAACAGGACAGAGGTTGGCTAGATTATCCAGTGTATGTGATTCCAGCTGAAGACAGCAAGTTGTAGACCACCATGTCTTTCATTAAACCAGGATTAAAACTCAGACTTAATGCTGACTTAGAAACCTGTTTATTCCCAATTAAATCAGAATTAAAAAACACCAGAAGAGAGCAGTATGTGTGTATATGTGTGTGTGTGTGTGTGTGTGTGTATATAGGGTTTATGTGTATGTTGGTGCATATATGTGTGTGTGTGTGTGTGTGTGTGTGTGTGTGTGTGTATATAGGGTTTATGTGTATGTTGGTGCATATATGTGTGTGTGTGTGTGTGTGTGTATATACGGTTTATGTGTATGTTGGTGCATATATGTGTGTGTGTGTTGGTGTGTATATAGGGTTTATGTGTATGTTGGTGCATATATGTGTGTGTGTGGGTGTGTAAAGTATGTTTGCGGGGGGGATATGAGATATTTAATTCTCTGATTTAGTTAAAACTATCCTGACTTTGTTGGTTGGAAGTTAAAGGTGCTATTAGTAGAATTTTGAGTCGTAACAATGGAACTACTTTGTCTTTCAAGTGAACAGCTCACAAACACTGTAAAACCTCAGATAATGATTCCATACACGATGCAGTGGTTTGTTACACATAAAAACATAAAAGGCATAAACTGTTTTTAAAGATTGACCAGCGCGTGCCTATTAAAAAAACACTGTGGAAGGACAACTCCTCATGACCTTTCTGTTCAAATTACAAAGTATAGGAAGTCATTGTCCAATCTAAACTGCTTTCTCCAATTTCTAAAATATCATGGAATAGTACATGTTCTACAGGTTTTGATAGCTTGTCACTAAAAGAGAGTAGTTCTGTTTTCAGTCCGCCAAAATTCTACACATTGCACCTTTATTTCTTCCCTGTCCAGTAGTGCAGAAGTGAATTGACAGACAGCCGAAGGTTACCAATAAAATTACATTCTCAAGAGTCATGAAGGTGGAGAGAAATTGAATAGGGACAATATTGATGTTTGAGGCAGTAGAGATGGAGGGATGTCAGTATTGACAGCTGGAACAAGAACATTTCCTTCATCTAACATCAGCCAGTTCACACAGGAGACACGTCATTATTAGACGTTTGTCCAGAGGGGTCACAAATATCAATGGATTACTGGCCACCAGGGGGCAATGGTGAACACAAATAGAGTTGATAAGAGCTATTCCTGCATGTTGTTAATGAGTGTATAACCAGCCAAACGTGACTAATGCTGTGAGTTTGAATCTATTGATGACTTATTTTAGATTTTCCCAAACCATGATGTTTAACATAATAAATCAGATTAAATTAATACCTATTAACTTTTAACAGTCAGAGGTATGGTAAATGAAATTGTAGCCCACTTATAGCTCAACACTTTGATAATCTATTGGTCAACCTCAAGAGGGGCTGGTTGCAGACCTCCAGTGTCAAGCTGCCTCCAGTGTCAAGCTGCCTCCAGTGTCAAGCTGCCTCCAGTGTCAAGCTGCCTCCAGTGTCAGGACCGGAAATAACTAACTTTTTGTGCGTCTCTTGAAGGAGTCCAGCGTTCATATTGCAACTAAAAACAACGAAAAAGGAGTCTGGCGTATACATTCATATTTTTCGTGTTAGTGTTGATTAATTTAAAATTAATTAAGAATAAAACAACAACAAAGTGGCTTCTTCCAAAAGTGTGTATACAGTTATATTATAATGTTTCTTGCGCATAAGAGATCGTCAGATAACCTGATCGTCAGTTGACCGTTAACCACCGTTAGCGTAATTTTTTATTTATTACAAACCATCCACATTTGCAAACGTAACCCGTGGATTCAGGGTGTTCAGTCCTTTAAGAGATGCACAAAAAGTTTGTTATTTCCGGTCCTGACACTGGAGGCAGCTTGACACTGGAGGTCTGCAGCCAGACACCTCTCACCTGTATATTTTTAGAGTTTTACTATTTTATGGTTTTCTATGTTATAAAAAGTTTTAGTTATCTCTGAGTTTGATGTTTTGTCTTTTCTCCTAATATTTTAAAATATTTGCTGTCTTGAGTAAGCTTGTTGCTCGTTTGTGGAAATACTGTCAAAGCACAGAGGACCAATATCACGTTTTGCCACTAATATTTATGGGTATTATGATGCCTCCTGTATTTCTCACCATAGTGGGTAAGAATTACATTGGATGATATAGAAGAATAATGATATAGGAGAATAATGATATAGGAGAATAATGATATAGGAGAACAATGATATAGGAGAATAATGATATAGATGAATAATGATATAGGAGAACAATGATAAAGGAGAATAATGATACAGAAGAATAATGATATAGAAGAATAATGATATAGGAGAATAATGATATAGAAGAATAATGATATAGAGGAATAATGATATAGGAGAATAATGATATAGAAGAATAGTGATATAGGAGAATAATGATATAGAAGAATAATGATATAGGAGAATAATAATATAGGAGAATAATGATATAGAAGAATAATGATTTAGAAGAATAATGATATAGGAGAATAATGATATAGGAGAATAATGATATAGAAGAATAATGAGTGTGTGTGTGTGTGTGTGTGTGTGTGTGTGTGTGTGTGAGAGAGAGAGGGAGAGAGAGAGAGAAAAAGAGTGTGTGTGGTTTAAATATTGCAGCCATCTAAACTGGAACAGAGATTAGTGACTGCAGCCAATGGCAACAGACTCCCCACACTGCGCACATACACACCCCATGCACACACACAACGCACACACACAATGCACATACACACACAACGCACACACACAATGCACACACACACAATGCACATACACACACAACGCACACACACAATGCACACACACACACTCTTGGCACAGAGGAAGTTCCTAATACACTAAATAAATCCACATTCCAATGGAAAGAAACCCAAAAGATCAGCACACAAGGCTGCAATAGTTTTCCCATTCTTAACCCTGAACTGAAACAGGGTTATGGATTAAGGATAAGAATTAAGATTAGGGTCAGGCATTAAAAGTAAGGTTTAGGTTAAAATATTAAAGTTAAGTTTAGGGTCAGGTTAATATTTAAGATTAGGGTCAGGTATTGGGGGTCTACATGGCAGACAATGCAAATTGTTATATCACTTCCTGGGATTAGAGATAGACAAGCTGTATCATCTACCTTGCCAAGTCGCTCTCCAGCAACTCCTTGTGTGCAGATCGGGTGCCTGTAAATTCACATCAAGGAAGTATATAAAAGTTGGTGAGTGTAATCATCCGGTACAAACTAAAGGCTTCCGTCAGGCATTAAAGTCAAGTTTGTGGGAAGGTATTAAGGTTAGGGTTAGGTATTAAAGTTAAGGTTAGGGTCATGTATTAAAATTAAGGTTAGGTTCATGTATTATGATTAGGGTCAGGCATTAAAGTTAACATTTTGGGCAGGTATTAAGGTGAGGGTTAGGTATTGAAGTTAAGGTTAGGGTCATGTATATTTAAATTATGGTTGTGGGCAGATTTTATTGTGGTTAAAAACCAAAGCCCTCTCAAAATTCTTTCCCTTTAAGAATGATTCAGCGTTTTTATAATTGAACTAGACTTTATTAAACCATAACAAAGCAGAGTTGTCCATGCAAACACCAAGAAGCAACTGAATTCTTTAAGCATTTACCGTGAGACACACCGTGTGAAACCAATCAAATGCGTCAGATTTGGCAGTCCTGTCTCTATGTCCATCACGTTTAAATACCTCCTGCATATTTAACCTATAGGATACATCTCATTCATTTCATTCACCATGTTACTTCAGGAGTGGGTCTTTCATGAGCTTTCTACTAATGCTACCAACTCTGGTGTCATGTTTCTACCTGTATGCGCCACCATTCTGTATCCTCTGGGACTACATTTAAGATGGTGGTCAGGACTACATTTAAGATGGTGGTCATTACTACATTCAAGATGGTGGTCAGTACTACATTTAAGATAGTGGTCAGTATAGGGCTGGGCGATAAAACGATAACACGTAATCGATAACACGTCTCGCGATAGACACGTAATCAATATCAATAAAAAATGCTTTCGATAAAGTGTTTGATAATTTCCTTTGCTTCGCCAGAAGAAACCAGCGGTTGCAAATTTGGTTGCATAAACAAAGGCACTCACTCTCTGGTAACCTAGCAACATAGCGAGTAACACACTAACAGCCAATCATTTAACATTATCAAGTTAAGTTGCGCAATATTATTGTCTCGTGAGTCGTGTTGGATTCTTCAGTAACTGAAACTGAAAGTGGTGCAGTTAGTTAGTTAGAAAAGTTAGTGCCACAGCGAGCAAGGAAATTGTTGATAAAGCGGGAAAAGTCTGCTCGCCAGTATGGCAGGTTTTTTGTTTTTAAAAGTCTGACCGTAGACCAATGTCGTCTGTAATTATGCAAAACCGTCGTCCCCACTAAGACTGGTAAAATACCAAATTTGTTTTCCCCACCTTCTCAGGTCTCAGGTTTCTCTGTTTATATTTAACACTTTGCACTATTTTATTACACTTTATTAAGCATTACTTAAGTACTCTAATTTTGCACCTCAGTGTAACATAATTGTTAAGTGTTCATTGTGATTTTAGACTTATGTTTACATTTTAATTATTTGAGTGTTTTCCATGGTTGTGTTGACATTTCTGCCTTTATAACTGAGGGGATTATAATCAGTGGAAGGTTAAATTTAAAATAAAAATGTTTAAATTTAATATTTTTTTCCTGCTCCTTATTCTAAATAGGTCATAAAACAGATCAATAATTATTGATATCGACCGATATGAAACTTATATCGTGATAGAGTTTTCAGCCATATCGCCCAGCCCTAGGTCAGTACAACATTTTAGATGGTGGTCAGTACAACATTTTAGATGGTGGTCAGTACTATATTTTATGCTGCGTTCCATTTGGCTCGGAAGTGGGAGGTCGGAACTGGGAATGACGTCACACCCGAGTAAAAACAAGTTGGTCGCATTTCCGTTACCAAAATGTGAAAACAATATGGACGCCCCCACGAAAGCCTTCATTGTTCTTGCCCTTTTGGAATACAAACAACTACAGAACAACTAGCCATGTTAGCCATTTTTAGCTTAACCAGTTGATAAAAACACATTTCTGTGTATTTTCATGCTTTCTAACACCAAAGAAACATGTCCAGAGACAGCAGTGGGACAGTACTGTGCGTATGACAATTTTCATGAAAAACAAACAAAACAATTACAAAAAATTAACAGTAACAACAAATTATATTTACTGTGGATACAGGGTGCTGCCATCTTGGAAAATGAACTTAAGGGTAGTGAAATTTCTATGACTTCGCGAATAGGAATTCCCACTTGGGTGGGTGTTCCAGTTGAAATTCTGACTAGGAACTCGGAATTTCCGACCTCCGAGTACAAATGAAATGCGGCATAAGATGGTGGTCAGTACTACATTCAAGATGGTGGTCAGTACTACATTCAAGATGGTGGTCAGTACTATATTTAAGATGGTGGTCAATACTACATTTACGATTGCAGTCAGTACTATATTTAAGATGGTGGTCAATACTACATTTACGATTGCAGTCAGTACTATATTTAAGATGGTGGTCAGTGTTATATTCAAGATGGTGGTCAGTACTTATTTATGCCGTGTTCAAGTTGGCTCGGAAGTCTGAGGTCGGACATGGGAATGATGTCACATCCGAGTTAAAAACATTTGATCGCATTCCAATGTCTAAAGTGGGAAAACATGATGGACGCCCCCATGAAAGCCTTTGTTGTTCTTGCCATTTCGCAGTATAGACAACTACAGAAAAAATATGATGTTTAATGGTAGAAGAGAGAAGACGCAGAAGGTAGGTTTGTTTTTCATTGTCTAGAAAATGTTTTGACTGCATTTTAATCTGCCATTTCTAACCAGTAGCCTAAACTGTAACATGGACAGGCAAGTGCTCTTCAGAATATTGTAACGTTAATGTTAATTATAAATGTAATTTTCTTATATTATTTCAAATACTAGTCTGCTAAATGGGATACTTATAATGTTCATTTTATAAACAGAAACAGCAACTTTTACTGTTGATACAGGGCGCTGCCATTTTGGTTTACGAACTCAGGGCTAGTGGGGTTTTCCCGACCTCCCAACTTGACATTCCGATCGAGGAGGTGGTTCAGTTGAACTAATAGAATATTGGAAATTCAGCTCAACGGGTACAACTGGAATGCACCAATGTACTTCAGCTTGCTTGTTCATTATTTTAGAACTCTCTTCATTATTCTAGATGTCTTCTTTTTCTAGAACTCTGTTTATAATTTTAGAACCTGTTCATTATTCTAGAACTCTATTCATTATTCTAGAATGTTCGTCATTATTCTAAAACTGTTGATTATTCTAGATCTAGATATGTTTGTTCTTCTCTTCTGTCATGTAAAACGTGTTTAAACCTCTTCTCCCCTGGCTCCAGAAGTTAAGGTGTTCTTCATCAAGATGCGTATATGAACAGGTTAGCTTGTTTCTTTGCAAGCTTGCTGGTGTGTGGGTTTGTGTATGTTTTGTGTGCGTATATGTGTGTGTGTGTAACTGGAGCCTCTGTGTGACACAGCAGTTGGCAAGTAGAGAGCCAAAGTTACCCAGGTACCCCTGGGGTACATACACACACACACACACACACACACACACACACACACAGAGGAGGGCGGTTTGAGGCAAGAAAAGACACAGCGTGTGGATTTGTGTGTGTGCGCATGTGCGTATGGACAATGAGAGGAAACAGGGAGGTATAAAGGATGGAGAGATGGAAGAGGAGAAACAGAAGGAAAGAGGTACAGCTGAGCCCCCTCCATCCTGGTCTCGGCCCCATCCCCCGGCCAGGTCCATTCAGTCCTGAGAGACTGTGAATGAGGGGAGTGGACCCCCCAGGGAAACAAGTAGGATCACCTTTCTCCAAAAATGTAGTGGACTCACAAAAGACTCAACCATCGAGGAGGGAGATCTGCTGAGGTGGTGGTAACAGGAGAGAACATAAAAGACTGCTTAACCACGAGAGGAGGGGCTCAAGGTATTCTGAACACTGATGTATTTTATATAATTCCACCATAGTCATTGATGATTTTGCTGCAGCCTAACATATTAGCCAGCAGCATAGAGACCTGTATTGCACTGCTGGTTTGCTTCTAAAGCTAAGCAGGGTCGGGCCTGGTAAGTCCCCGAATGGGAGACCAGTGCTGCTGGAAGTGGTGTTGGAGGGCCAGTAGGGGGCACTCTTCCCTCTGGTCTAAAGATCATCCCCAATGCCCCAGGACAGTGACCGGGACATCTGCCCTGCGTAGGGTGTCGTCTTTCAGATGGAACGTTAAATGGGTCTCCTGACTCTCTGTGGTCACTTCTGATCCCATGGCACTTATCGTAAGAACAACCTAATCATTCATCCCCTTCCCTCCCCCCACGTCTCCCCAGGTTCTAGCTGTAAGTGAGAAGCGGTTCATGTCAACTTGCCTCGTATAATAAAGGGAAAAACTAAAACAACTAAGTTGGGAGGAACTTTAACCATTTACGAAAGAACCTCA
>JACXGM010040806.1:0-10183 GCA_016801145.1 Umbra pygmaea
CAACACCATAGTACTACATCAGGGCTAACCTATCCAACACCATAGTACTACATCAGGGCTAACCTATCCAACACCATAGTACTACATCAGGGCTAACCTATCCAACACCATAGTACTACATCAGGGCTAACCTATCCAACACCATAGTACTACATCAGGGCTAACCTATCCAACACCATAGTACTACATCAGGGTAGGGGATTATTGAGTTTTATAGTGACTGAAGTTCATGTTAAAGGTGCACAGTAAATATTTGCTACATGCTTAGTAAATATTACTCTAAAATTATATTCCAACCTGGGTTTCAAAAGCAAATTTAAACAAGAAAAATCTATTTAATATACTGGGACATCTGAATGATTATTAGTGTATATAGCCAACTACGTACTTAAATATAAGTGATGTTACCCTGTTTTTAGAGGATTGTGCGTAAAGAAACATTTGTCAATTTAAAGTGGTTTCACACGTTTAGAAAATTTATCAAGAAAGATAGGTACATGAATATATTTATATTACATAGCTTGCTGTGCCGTGAGGCATGATGCATCATGACAAATCGATATCAAACCTTTAGGCAAATTGTTATTCCTATATAAGCCTGATTTTAACGTTTACGCATGTTAATCACAGCGCAAAAGCGGTACATTTTCTAGTATGCCGCTAAGCCTCTGTTTACTGTAGGTTGGTTGATTTCTTTGAGGAACCATACTTAATGAAACTGTAGCTTAACATTTTGCATTTTGAAATGTAAAAAATGTATCTAATGAGAAGTTGGACAAAGTCCTTTTTTGGACCAAAGTTGTTTTTACTTAATATATTCCTGTTCATGAAACATAATAGTCAAAGACCATACTTAAACAACAACTTTAATAAGTAGAACATTATGTTTTAGAACCTTTACCAAATATTTGAAACATGATATGCCATCCAAAACAGAATCTTTTGTAAACTTTTAAACCTTGTAGTAATGGTAGACTTTTTAACCAGAGAAACAGAACTTCTTTCTCTTTTAAGTGACCAGCATAAACTGTATTTCTTTATATCTTAAATGTATATTTATATATACAAAGCATTTTATATGGGATAATGGTTCACTACACCAAAAAGTGCTTGGTTACACCCAAATGCGTAGCCCAAAATACATAGTTTAAATCAAAGACTGACCGGCATGTGCCCATTGACAAACACTGTGGAAGCACAACTTGTCATGTACTCATTGAAATGCAAACAGCTAACCGCTGTATATTGGAGGAAATCAATGGCCAATCTAAATAGTTTTCTATCCCTTATTGTTTTTAATATCAAGAAATAATATGTGTACAGTACAGCTTTTGGAAGCTGGATACTGAAATGGAAAGCAGTTCTGTTTTCACTGTGCAGAATTCTATACAGTGCACCTTTAAAGACTGACCAAACCACAAACTAAGTTCATGTCCACCCTGTTGTGTTTTGTGTGGTAGATGACCTGGTTGTGGTCCTCTACATTTCCCTTCATGACATTTCCTGTGTTGTGGTCCTCTTATTTACATACTGGAAAATTCTTAGTGTGTATGTGTGTACCTGATAGCTGTACATTGTGGTGCTGTGAAGCTCAGCAGTGCAATAAAATACAGCATCTCTCAAAAAAATCTGTGTTTTTGATTTTGGAAATTAAAAGTGCTATTTGTGTAATTTGAGCCATATCAATGGAACTACTTTTCAAGTGATGAATACTGTAAAAACTGTATGTTTCTTCATATATCAACCCTGTGCATTGTTTCAAAAAAGCACAACATAAAATGCCTAAATTTCACAAAAAATTCTAACACTGTGGAAGCACAACTCGTCATGTCCTCATTGAAACTACTTAGTAAAATATGCACTGTATAGTGGAGGCATTGATTGTCCCATTTAAACAGCTTTTTTTATATATCATGAAATACTCTTATGTTCTACAACTTTTGGAAGCTGGTAACTGAAAGAGAAAACAGTTATGTTTCGTCTCCACAAAATCTTCCACAGTTCACTTAAGACACGTTTTTCCCACCAAAACAACGTCTTCCTTGCCGATTTGTGCGGCACAGAGGAAATAAAAGGGGATAGAGGCTTGCGGATGGGTTGTGGTTTGGAGTGACATATTGACACAGTTCAAAGAAATGTGATTTATAGTTTGCGTCCTGCCCTTGTAGGTGTCAACCCCAAGGCTAAGTCGTAATTCCAGACTTCTGTCTCTTACCTACACATAGTTCTACAAACCAATGCTGATGTGCACGTGCTTACGGTTTGAGCGTGCATGTGTGTGTGCGTTTGTGCCTGAGTACCTGTGTGTGTGCTTGTACATGAATGTGTGTGTGCTTGTACATGAATGTGTGTGTGCTTGTACATGTGTGTGTGTGGTTGTACATGCATGTGTGTGTGCTTGTACATGAATGTGTGTGTGCTTGTACATGTGTGTGTGTGCTTGTACATGCATTTGTGTGTGCTTGTACATGTGTGTGTGTGTGCTTGAGTGTGTTTGTGTGCTTAGCTGATGCTGACAGAGATTTTTTCTTGTCTATTATTTACACTCAGTGACCAGAAGGATCAGGTTTCTGCACTGACTCCGTCAGCACCCCCTCCCCATCTGAGTTATGGCTCAGCCTGCCCATTTGTCCTAATGAGACCTTGGACCCCTCAGGCAGAGATGTGAGGGAGTCGATATTCATAAGTCACACAGTCAGACTCTCTTGTTTGAGGTTAACACAACTTCAACTTGCCACACATATCAGGATTTAAACCAACCCAAGCCTCCTCTTCTCTGTTTGATACGCAAGACCTGAGTTGACCTCATTTTACGGACATTCGGTCTGCTCCTCTAAAGAGCCGCGTCAAGTTAGCATGTCACCATACTCTTCTGTAACTGAATACGGTTCTGCCGGGCTTCACTTTTTCAAAACCGTTATTCATTGAAGAGCTACTTTTTCAGTTTGGAAAGGCAAACTGGGTTACTTCAGAATTATAATGAAAAGTTTGAGACAATCCCTCGTCTAACCAGAATGGCTAAACATTCAGTGGTGGAGTACGCATTTAGCTTTTTGCCTTTGAAATGGACTTGATCCTAAAATCACCTTGGACTGTCTGAAACATGATCCAGTTTCTCTGGGCTCTCAAACCCCCTGGAGCTGAGCTGAAACATACTGCTTGACTGAACAGAACAAATGAGCCCCCACACGCTGAAGGTGGGGTCTGGATTTTGTTAACTGAAATGTCATGAGCAAGAAGTATTTCTGTCTATTGTCCAAGGAGGGTGGTTTTTCTCACATTTGGAATGTACATTGACATAATGCATCTCACTCTATATGCTCAGATATCTTTTAGTCAGCTGTTGTTCTTCACAAAAGGACAATTTATTACTTACCATCAATCAGGAAACAAACAGGACTGTTGAATTTCAGCTAACATTAATTAAAATCGGTCTCTTACAGGTAACTGTCAAAAATACAGTGGAGATATATAATATCCACAAATGTATTGTTTTCTAAACTATTTTTCCATATTGGATCCGTTTTAGAATAGTTTTTCTCCTAAAGAAGATGGCAGCGTTTAAAGCATGTTACTACAGTAGGGTGCTAACGTGAATTATTGCATTCTAAATGTAATTCTATGAGTTCTGTTGTGTTCCAGACCAGACGCCCACCCCAACACGCTTCCTAAAGAACTGTGAGGAGGTGGGGCTGTTCAGAGAGCTCGACTGCTCTATAGAGCAAGAGTTCCGGAAGGCTCAGGAAGAAGAAGACAGCAAACAGGTAGAGAAGATGAGAGTAAGACAACTATAACTACTCTTGTTGAAATCGTTTAACAGTCAACAACAACAATCCGTTTTATAAATACAACTGTTGGGATGAGGGATAAAGATTCTCAAAACTTTGAAACTTTGAAACTTTAAAGAGTGTTAAAGCTGCACTATGTAACATTCCATTAATTTGTGCTGTCGGACTGAATTTTACATAGATTTCTTTAATTATTTTTTATATATGTTTTAACTGAATACAGGAATAATATAGGGACAATATAACCAATTTCTAAAAAAGCACATTATTATTTTGTCCATAATATGCATTTGTTTCTAGTTTTGCATTTCTATTAATGACTGTGTTTTGTATTATTAACCTTTACTAGTCCTAAAACATTGTTTTTTTACTTTTTGTTGCTTTTCAAAAAGTTACATAGAGCAGGTTTAAATGCATACAAGAGGTGCTCTGTTTTCAGATATGAACAGAATTATATGAACCAAAATATAAATGTTCTGACTAAGGGATTTTATATATCACAATGTTTAATTTATTTATACTATATATACTATATATTTCACATTTATTTTCCATAGATTGCATGTGTTCTGTATATATCTCGTTCTGTATCTGGTGTTATTTCAATGTGGAATTAGGTAAATTATATATGCCTTACTGGAGAGATACTCAAATCTTACCCTACGTGGGCCGGAGCCTGCTGGTTTTCTGTTCTACCTCATCATTAATTGCACCCACCTGGTGTCCCAGGTATATATATATATATATATATAAATAATTGCTGGATTAGAGAGTTGTAAGGAAAACATGGAGTGGCTCTGGATTCAAGGCCAGATTTGAGTATAGCTTACTGTATTTGCATATATTTTTTTTTATTTGCCAATATTCATAAATGTTAATAAAGGGATGAACAGGTGGTGCAATCACAAAACACCTGCTACCTCTAGAGCAGCGATTTCCAACCCTGGTCCTGAAAAACTACTGTTCGGATTGTTTTCCCACCAAACCTATTTTAGTACTGTATATGGGATTAAAATAATTAACTGGTTAATATAATAAACGAGGCAAGACAAATTAGGGTTGGAATAACTGTAGGATGGTAGCTCTCCAGAAACAAGGTCCCTCTTCAAAATCAAATTTGCTCACCTGTACTCTCTAGACCAGTGCTTCTCAACACTCTCCTTGGGGACCCCCAGACAGGCCATGTTTTTGTTTTAACCCTGAAATGGCACACCTGATGAATAAATCAAAGGCTTTATGTGTAGTTGACTAATGGAATCAGGTGTGCCATTTCAGGGTGAAAACAAAAACATGGCATGTCTGGGGGTCCCCGAGGAGAGGGTTGAGAACCACTGGTCTAGACTCTACCTAATTAACTATTCATTAGTGTTATTGTCTCACTCTCTTTAAACAATTATGTCCAGAAAGGATAATAAAATCTTAATGCTTGATTATACAATTCTTCATGGCATAGACAAGGTGCTGGAAACATTCCTCAGGGGGTTTGGTAGATACTGATATTATTGCATCATGCAGTTGCTGCAGATTTGTCGGCTGCACATCCATGATGCGAATCTCCCGTTCCATCACATCCTAAAGGTGCTTGATTGTATTTGAGATCTGGTGATTATAAGGGCAATTTTGGTACAGTGAACTCATTGTCATGTTCAAGATTCCAGTTTGAGACGATGCAGCTCTGTGACCTGGCGTGTTACTCTGCTGGAAGTAGCCATTAGAAGATGGGTACTGTAACGATCAAACCAGGACACAGTCTCCAAAAAACAATATGTTTGTTTCACAAGATATATAGTGGAGAACAGAGAAACCAGGAATAATCAGGTATTGAAGAAGGCAGATGGAAAGCGGTCCATAATCAGGGAGGTCCAACTGTAGGCAGAGCGTCCATTCACAATACAGGGTAGACAGAGCAGGCAGA
The DNA here is from genome assembly GCA_016801145.1 of Umbra pygmaea. Classification (NCBI taxonomy): domain Eukaryota; kingdom Metazoa; phylum Chordata; class Actinopteri; order Esociformes; family Umbridae; genus Umbra; species Umbra pygmaea. Next base: position 5,704 of record JACXGM010040806.1, read on the forward strand.
GGGTCCATTCACAATACAGGGTAGACAGAGCAGGCAGAGGGTCCATTCACAATACAGGGTAGACAGAGCAGGCAGAGGGTCCATTCACAATACAGGGTAGACAGAGCAGGCAGAGGGGCCATTCACAATACAGGGTAGACAGAGCAGGCAGAGGGTCCATTCACAATACAGGGTAGACAGAGCAGGCAGAGGTTTGGTACACAGTTTACCTTATTGCAGGTACAAGGGCTGGGACAAGCGTCGTCAGGAACAGGCTGGAGTTGGTACTCTGGAGAAAAGGCAGAGGTACACAGGGAAAATCCAAGAATAGAGTAAACAGTAACAGTAACGTCAGGTCAGGTCAGGTCAAGAATCAAGGTTAGAATAAAGTGCTCAGTATGTTGATCTATTCACAAACAATACCTCACAAAGGGTGAATGAACCCGGCACCTTATATACTGACAGGAGGGTGTTTAGTATTCAGGTGATGCGCAGGGCATTGGGGATGTGTTCATGCCGGTTTGGTTCCTGGTAGATGCTGGTTTGGGAAGGTGCTTTCTGGGGTGATGTGGAACTTGGCAACGTAACAGGTACCCTGTGATCATAAAGGGATGGACATGGTCGGCAAAAATAGGCTGGTAGGCTGTGGCGTTTAAACATTGCTCAATTGGTATTAAGGGGCCCAAAGTGTGCAAAGAAAATATTTCCCACATGTTACACCAGCACCACCAGTCTGATCCGTTGATACAAGGCAGGATGGATCCATGTTTTCTTGTTGTTTAAGCTAAATTCTGACCCTACCATCTGAATGTCACTGGAGAAATCAAGACTCATCAGATCAGGCACCATTTTTTCAATCTTCTATTGTCTAATTGTGGTGGGCGTGTGCAAATTGTAGCCTCAGTTTCCTGTTCTTCGCTGACAGGAGTGGCACCCAGTGTGGTCTTCTGCTGCTGTAGCCCATCTACTTCAAGGATCAACATGTTGTGTGTTCAGAGATGCTCTTCTGCATACATTGTTTGTAACAAGTTGTTATTTGAGTTACTGTTGCCTTTCTTTCACCTCAAACCAGTCTGGCCATTCTCCTCTGACCTCTGCCATTAACAAGGCATTTTCTCCCAGATATTTTCTCTTTTTCTGACTATTCTCTGTAAACTGTAGATGGTTGTGCAGAAAAATCCCAGTAGATCAGCACTTTCTGAAATACTCAAACCAGCCTGTCTGGCACCAACAACAATGCCACATTCAAAGTCACTTATATCACCGTTCTTCCACATTCTGATGCTTGGTTTGAACTTCAGCAGATCGTCTTAGCCATGTCTGCATGCTTAAATGCATTGACCTGCTGCCATGGGATTGGCTGATTAGATATTAGATTAGAGCCAGCAGTTGAAATGGTGTACCTAATGAAGTGGCCAGTGAGTGTATAAAAGTGTACAAACTTCACAATCAATGCACAGAAACATTATCAGTCAATCGATCAATGAATCAAAATATTTATTACATTGTACCTTCTTACATCAACAGTTTAGAAAAGTGATATTACAGATTGTGTATATTTTTATGTTTTTATTTATGTTTTAATAAGATCTAATTTGGGTAAAAATTTAACAATTTAAAGGGGCAGTGTGTAGAATTTCATGCAGTGAGAACTTAACAACTTCCTATTTCAGTTACCAGCTTGCAAAAGCTGAACAAACTATATTTAACTTTTTTGATAGGACAATGATTCCATACACTATGCAGTGCTTATTTTTTAATTTGAACAGGAATTGCATTGAAGACATTACGAGTGCTTCCACAGTGTTTGCCAATGGGCAAACGCCGGTCCACAAGTTATTTGTTGTAGGCAGTGCTTCTGTGTGTAACAAACACTGCATTGTGTAGGGAATAGTTATCCCATAGAAATCGTTTTTATGGAGATTAAAAAAATATATAATATTCACTTCCATAGCATTTTGTGTATTTTGCAGCAGATGGCTGAAAAGAAAAGATTCATTAAATGTGTGATGTTAAACATGGTTTTGTAACTGTTTTCCTGCCAGTCCATTCAATGAATTACATGTTCCCTGTGCCCATCATTTGTGTTTTGCTATGGAATAGAGTCAGGTCAGGGGAAACCCCCTGGAATCCCACAGCTGCAGGTAGCCAGGTGTGTTAGTTCCCTTCCATGCTGTCATCAGTGTTTATGCCACTCAGGCCACTTGGATCAGGTCTCTCTCAATACACACTACATTCCTTGGCCTGAAACATAACTGACACACAGTGCTCTGCAACCAACAGACAGACAGACAGGCACACAGTGCTCCCTAAACAACAGACAGGCAGACAGACAGACAGGCAGACAGACAGGCAAGCAGGCAAACCGACAGGCAGACAAGCAGGCAGGCAGACAGAGAGACCAAATTACAGACATGCAGACCTCAAACAGATAACTCTACCTAAAACAAACAGCTGTAACTGAAATAGATAGATGTACCTCAAATAGATAGCTGTACATAAAACACACAGCTGTACCTCAAACAGCTGTACCTCAAACAGACAGCTGTACATCAAACAGACAGCTGTACCTCAAACACACAGCTATACCTAAAACACTCAGCTATACCTCAAACAAACAGCTGTACCTCAAACAGCTGTACCTCAAACAGACAGCTGTACCTCAAACAGACAGCTGTACCTCAAACACACAGCTATACCTAAAACACACAGCTATACCTAAAACACACAGCTATACCTCAAACAAACAGCTATACCTCAAACAAACAGCTGTAACTCAAACAACTTTACCTCAAACAGACAGCTGTAACTCAAACAGAGATAAACAGGATCACTGACAAAAGCCACCTATCCTTTACAGACAAACAGATAAACAATGGACAAACAGATATACGATGGAAAAACAGATATATACGATGGACAAACAGATATACGATGGACAGACAGAGATTTAGACAGACAAATGACTTACAGAAAGATACAACAGACAGAGAGATATACAGACAAATAGAAGACATACAGACAGAAATATATGACAGACAAACAGACAGACAGGTGTAGGCTAGGCAGACGTGATACTGTAGCTTACCTCAGCACCGTCTCTTTACAGTGTGGTCTGATGAGAATGAACAGGTAGTCATTACTCTGATGCATTGTGGGTCAATGTTAAGAACACTATTTTTGACACTGCAATCTTCTGGCCACAACACAGATATCTTTCTTCCAATACTGCCCACACAGTGTTTGGACTGTCTGGGAGAGCTGTGGACACAAGCCGTGGGCTGTAGCTCAGCTGACGTCCTGGTCTGAGTGGTTGTGGGAGAGTTGTCAGTGTGTCAGTCACGTCTAGCCTCCCCAGCCCAATGTTGCGTTTACATTTGAGGAGCGGTGCTCCGTTAGCACTGCTGGAGGGCACGTTGTAGCAGGACAATTCACGGGTAGTTGGAAAGGTTCATGTTCAGATCCCAACAGTAGAACATTTTGATAGGAAAAAGCATCATTAGTTAACATGTTTTTTAGGCATTTTATAGGAAAGTGGTGAAAGGTTTGCTGAAATTGCATGAGATTGGATTTGAACCCATGCTGCAGCAGTTCATGTACTCTGGATGCAGTGACCCCTAGGCCAGCCAATGTCACAATTAATTATCAGTTCTTAAAGGTTGTCATGCCTTAGTCAGTCTGTAATAGTTGAAGTCTGCAGACAAAACCAGGATTTGAGTAAGAAACAACTGTCTGTCCTGGTGTTCTTTATCAATTGAAAAATCTAACTCTGAAAGCTAAGCAAACTAAAAGCTGAATCCGGTTGCCAGGTAACAATGTTTCTTTCCCTCCAGAACATCTCACTACATGGCCAGAATCCGCAGAACCATCAGCATCACTCTCGGATGGGTAACCATGACAGCAGCATAGTGATCCAACAGGCCCTGCCTTCGCCCCAGTCCAGCTCCGTCATCACCCAGGCGCCCTCCACCAACAGACAGATAGGGTGAGTTTGTCTGGACTAATAGGGTGAGTTTGTCTGGACCAATAGGGTGAGTTTGTCTGGACCAATAGGGTGAGTTTGTCTGGACCAAGGAAAACCACCACAAACTACCTACCTAGGGGATACAGTTAACACGTAACACCACAACAAACACTAATCTAGGGGACACAGCAAGCACATAACACCACAACAAACACACAATTAGGGGACACAGCTAGCACACAACACCACAACAAACACACCTCTAGGGGACACAGCTAGCACACAACACCACAACAAACACAAACCTAGGGGATACAGTTAACACGCAACACCACAACAAACACACACCTAGGGGACACAGCTAGCACGCAACACCAAAACAAACACACACCTAGGGGACACAGTTAACACGTAACACCACAACAAACACACCTCTAAGGGACACAGCTAGCACGCAACACCACAACAAACACACACCTAGGGGACACAGCTAGCACGCAACACCACAACAAACACAAACCTAGGGGATACAGTTAA
>JACXGM010040807.1:0-10222 GCA_016801145.1 Umbra pygmaea
ACACAGACACACAGACACACACATACACACACATACACGCAGACACACACATACACACAGACACACCCTTTCCAATTGTCTATTATTCCCACTTCCCAATGTTGCCACAAAACCATTTATAATAACACACTATGTTCAGAACTTAAGCCTGATTCAGTCTCTAACACATTATTTCTTTAAATTTTTTATTTATTTCATTAAAGTAATATAATTCAGTCAGGCTGTGTTCAGTTGATCAGACCGATCACTTATGAGTAGGCTAGTATAGACAAATTGCCTTTAAGGTGACAGGGAGTCAGATTACACAGTGTTAGGGAGTCAGACTTGTAGGCGATTCCTGACCCAAATGTGCCAAATGTCGTTATGTCCTTGAGCAAGACACTTTACCCTATGTTGCTTCAGGGGGATGTCCCTCTGGATAAGAGCATCTGCTAAATGACTAAAATGTCAAAATATTTACAAGGCCGGCCATTTATTCATATGGACAATTCTATTAATAAACAAACTGTGTTGTTGGTTTGACAATGCATTTGCATTTATTAATTTAAACAGTGCAAATATCTAAATATGGCATTCTCAGTCATTTTACTCAGGGTTGTTGCAAGTAATCCTGGCCTCCATGAAAAAACATATCTTAAATAATATTAATAGGATTATATTATTATTAAGAACTGAACAGTGCCTGCAGTCTTCGTTTTCCAATACCAGATTGTTATTTTCACATTATGTCTTTCTAAATAATTTAACAATTATGCCAAACAATTTAATCCAAAACTATACTGAACAAAAATAGAAAAGCAGCAATTTTAAAGTCGTTACTGATATATAAAGCAATCAGTCAATTGACAGATACAAAATAAAAGCATACTGCAAAAATGTCACAGATGTTACAGACCCATTTATATGTGGAAATCAGTCAAATAGATTTTATTGAACAACAATATAACTGCTATATTTAGAGTGTGTGTGTCATACCTGGATGGGACTCGCCACAGGATAGCTTAGCACCATCTTGTGGCCAGGCATGGACATTATTCATATTATCTCAAAACACTGGATTGTCTTGTCTTGTCTATGTATAATCACAATTCAATTACCATCCAGCTGATCCTTGTTTCCAATTAAGTGTGTGTATTTAATGTTCTCTGCTTGGGTGTCTTGTGGACAGACGGTGGCAGTAAAGGACTTTAGATCCAGGATAGGAGAACCTTAGGGAGCTTGAGTGAAGCGGATGTGGAGCGGCACGCTGAGAGGTCTGGTGCAGTGATGTCGTCATATACCGCCGAGTTGGAGCTAGAGAAAGTGGAACTTCATGTTTATGAGTTGCGTCGAGGGAGAAAGTTGCGAGGTAGGGGCAGTCTGGCTGCCAGGGTGGTGGCGGGTCGCGACAGCTGTACCATGATTGAGGTCGGCATGGAGGGACGTTTGAATGGGAGCGTGGGTGGTGCCGGTGTGGGGGTAACTTTTGAGGATTCGTCCTATGTACGGAGGAAGAAGAAGTGTGCATGGAAAAAAAAGGGTGGTGAATGTAGTTCGGGAGGCGGTGAAGGATTGGCACGGAGTGATGCGGAACAGGGACATAAGGTGTTGGTGGTGTTTGCAGCCCCAACAGGTAGGGTCGATCACTGCAGCGATTAAGGAACAGGAGTGTGAAAGATGCAAGGTGTTTGAATGGTGTTAGGGTACTTGTAGTGGTGGGTATGTCTTAAAGGGATACGTTTCTGAAGTCGGAAGTGGTGAATGGGGGTAAGGTGAAATGTCAGGTGCCTGGGAGTGCGGTGAAGGTGATCACGGTTGTTCCGGAGGATCTGTCTATGGAGGAGCTTAAAGAGGTGGTGTCGGGGGGGGTTGGGCTGGAAGCGAGACGGTTGGGCAGCAGGGGGTTGGGGTTGGAGAAGGTGAGTCCGACGGTGTTGTTGGAGTCTGGAGGGCCGTTGCAGAGTAGGGTGCATGTTGGGTGTCTTAGTTTTTATGTGAAGGAATATGTGCCACCACTGCTACAGTGTTTTAAATGCCAGCGTATGGGACATGTGGCTGCTGTGTGCAGAGGGCAGGGTAGGTGTGCTAGGGGTGGAGGTCCTCATGAGTATGGCAAGTGTGGGGTAGAGGACAAGGTGAGGTGTTGTAATTGTGGTGGGGAGCACAGTGCTGTGTTTGGGTGGTGTATAGTCCACCCCATCTATACTAGGACGACACATCCTCTCGCGCACCATGGCGATCCTCTCACTCACCACCACCTCTATGCGAGACAACTTCCCAATAACTTGTGTACCCACATTCGTTATACTGCTAATAACTTGTGTACCCACATTCGTTATACTGCTAATAACTTGTGTACCCACATTCGTTATACTGCTAATAACTTGTGTACCCACATTCGTTATACTGCTAATAACTGCCAAGAAATCCATCCTGTTCACCACCAGGGAGTCCACAGCCACCCTACACTTATGATCACACGTTTTCCTCAGCACATCCTCCCGTGCCCCATGAGCTTGACAATTGAAACACCTCAACCGAGGAGGCACATATTTATGCACATAAAAACAAATATAACAGGTACCCTCTCCGGTAAGGCTGTTAACAATTGTCTACAAATTTAAACAAGAATGAATGCTTATGTGTGAGATATTGATGTTATATATAGTACTGTATATGTGATGATGAATAGGGGTATGACATATATGTCAATGAAATATTTGTTAAAATATTTTTTAAATGTATGCCATATGGAAATCTAATATATGGCCATATATGTATGTATACTTATATTTCAGATATCGGCATATATGGTGGAAACATCATCACATATGTACATATATCTCGAAATATACAAGAATTGGACGTTTTTATATATGTGACATATATTTCCTCATTTTGTAATTCAAATTTTGTTATGAAAATATGGTCATATATTTTCAAATATATGTTAAGATCTTTCATATTTATGGCGATTATATGGCCATATTTTCGGCACTTATCATATTAGACTATTTATTATCCATTTAATCGTTGTGTTTTTATGTAATGGTTAGGATGTGCTTGCAGGAAAGACGAGTGAGTGTTTGCTATGAATGATGGGGAGATGTACTAGGTGTGCGTGTAAGTGTGTGTGTGTGTGTGTGTGCGTGCTGTTGCAGTTGAAGTGAATGTGTTGTGAGATTAGTTTTTTATTTATGTTATAATATTGATGCACCTGACTGGAGTGGCTCTACAATTTAATTGTACTCAATTGCAATGACAATAAAGGCATTCAATTGAATATTAGATTTCGGTAACACTTTATTTTGAGAGTCCAAAAAGTGTATCTGTAGATGCTCTACAGATTATCTTCAGACTATGAACAACATTTTAACAAACTATCTACTAACCCTAACCCTAATCCTAACTTTAACCATTCCCCTAATGTTAACCCTAACCTTAACCATTATCCTAAAACATATTCTAAACTTACCCCTACCCTTAAACTAAACAATTAATTGCTTATCAACAGATAGTTTGTTGAGAGTTTGTTGATAGTTTGTTGATGATATGACTATCTTTAGAGCACCTAAAGATGAAATTTTGGACTCTCCAAATAAAGTGTAACCTATATTTCTGTATTTAAATATGTAATTAACATATATGGTAATATATTTTCAAATATATGTTAAGATTTTTCATATGTATGGCCATATATGGAGATATATTAGATTTCTGTATGAGCTGCCATGTATGGACACTGTGACAGTGTAACACAAATGTCAATGAACTAACAAAAATTTGATTTTCCATAGACTCATAGAAGCAAGTGCTCTGGCACAGAAAACCCCTATCAGAGCACATGCTTGTTTCATCTGGGTTTTAGAACCAATACTGTGAAACAGAACCAGGTAATAAATGGTTGGGTCCGGAAATATTTGGACAGTGAACAACACTCTCCAGGAGGTAGGCATATCATTATCCAAGTCTACCATAAAGTGAAGACTTCACAAGAGCAAATACAGAAGGTTTCCACAGCATTTCAACCCTGTCACAAAAGGACCAGCTGCCATCATGTCAGTGATTGTCTCGTTAACACAGGTGAGAGTGTTGACAAGGACAAGGCAGTAGATCACTCTGTCATGCTGATTGAGTTAAAAGGAAGGTGGTGCTTAAAATCATTGTTCTTCCTCTGTCAACCATATCATATTCAACACAATTAAAGCCCATTTAGAACATGTGTCACAAATGCTGGAAGGAAAATACATGGTTATATTTTGCTTATATATGTTATATATGATCTGGTTAACAAACATGCGGTCCATGTCCTACTTGCTCTGCGGTACCTTTGAAAATATGTATAGTAGAAGATCAATGGCAACAAATACTTTGAGTTTATGGATTACACTGTTCTCTGTGCAGACATTTTCTTTAGGCTATTCTCAGTGAATGTCTCAGATGGAAAGATCGCATCATAAGAGGCCAACTCAGAAAACAATCCACAACTGAATCACTGCTGGAATCAAAAGAAGGACAAGTTGAGTCCTGCAATTCACTGGTTTAAAAAAAAATATATAAATACCAAGGGAACCCTGGCACATGGAAGGTTCAGTTGTTATGGGAACACTTCTTGATAAATGAGTCCCCTCGTGTGTGCACAGGAGATTTCTTACATGCAAGAAAAAGCATGTGCCGTTATCATTGCTTTGCATGTGGCTTCACTGGCAAGGACAAGGCTGCTAGTAAGATTGAACCTAAATAAGCAACTTATCGGATCATCAAGAACTTCTGGGAGAGTGGTTCAGTTGTTGTGAAGAAGGCGTCAAGGTGCCCAAAAAAGTCGATCAAGCATCAGGACCTTCTCCTTAAGTTAATTCAGCTGCGGGATCAGGGCACCACCAGTGCAGAGCTTGCTCAGGAATGGCAGCAGGCAGGTGTGAGTGCATCTGCATGCAAAGTGAGGTGAAGACTTTTGGAGGATGGCCTGGTGTCAATAAGGACAGCAAAGATGTAACTTCTCTCCATGACAAACATCAGGGACAGACTGATATTCTGCAAAAGGTACAGTGATTGGACTTTTGAGGACTGCGGTAAAGTCATTTTCTCTGATGAATCCCCTTTCTGATTGTTTAAGCCATCCGTAAAACACCTTGTCCGTAGATGACAAGGTAAGCGCTACCATCAGTCCTGTGTCATGCCAACAGTAAAGCATCCTGAGCCCATTCATGTGTGGGGTTGCTTCTCAGCCAAGGGAGTGGGCTCACTCACAATTTTGCCTAAGAACACAGCCTTGAATAATGAATGGTAACACATCCTCGGAGAGCAACTTCTCCCAACCATCCAAGAACAGTTTAGTGATGACCAATGCCTTTTCCAGCATGATGGAGCAAATTACCATAAGGCATAAGTGATAATAACTAAGTGGCTCTGGGAACAAAACATTGAAATTTTGGGTCCATTGCCAGGAAAATACCCAGACCTTAATCCCATTGAGAATGTATGGTTGATCCTCAAGAGGCGGGTGGACAAACAAAAACCCACAAATTCTGACAAACTCAAGCATTGATTATGGAAGAATGGTCTGCCATCAGTCAGGATGTGGCCCAGAAGTTAATTGATAGCATTCCAGAGCAGATTGCAGAGGTCTTGAAAAGAAGGGTCAACACTGCAAATATTCACTCTTTGCATACATTTAATGAAATTGTTAATAAAAGTCTTTGACACTTAAGGAATACTTGTAATTATACTTCAGTATACCAGAGTGACTACTGACAAAAATAATTTTGTGGAGACTAAAACTTGTGCCATAACCTGAAGACTGTATTTAACAACTGTAATTCCACTGGTCCAATTAAATAAGGCCACGCATCATACAGATGTCCTTTGATAATTTATTACCACTCGTTGGTCTTTAGACAACGTGAAAACTACAAAAGATAAACACAAAATACAATACATTAAATATAAAGAAATTACAACAAATATTAAACACGAATATGACAAGGCTAAATACAAAAACACAAATAGCGTGTGCGCCTCTTGGACTGTGTAAAATATTTGTTTGAGGCCGTAATTCTTCGTCTGCGACCACGCTTGCTCTCTCTATTCTTTTTCCCACAATGCAGCAGGTATGGCCTTTGGTCATTTGACCTTTGACCTCAACATAAGAAATGGCATTGTAAGAAATACCAACAAAGTTAAACCAAAATTATTTAAAAGGGGAAATATTTTAGTACAATTTTATATCTTAATGTAATTATCAAACATAGACTAAACTCTAACACTGTCCCTCAGACAGTTACAACAACCATCAACCATTACTTGGAGACGCTATCTACCAACCATCATCTATTACCTATCTGACAAGCATCATTCATTACTTGGAGACAATAACTGAAGTGTCTTATCAAGTGCCTGGAGAAAATGTTTTGGTTAATACAGATACATCTATGAACTAACTGGTCTGGTGCTGCAATGGCTTGGATATATCAATAGGTGGCGACATTACATAGTTAATCTCAGAAAGGGTAAAAGAGTTTGGCCAACCAGGGAATCGAATGTTCTGAGCTATCCCGTTATGCGATTGGTTCCGAGGCGGTCACGTTTTTTTCGTGGACTCCATGTTGGATACCAATAGTCATCTGATTCCCATTGACACAGTGCAGGGAATAGTGGAAACATGTAATAAGTTGTTTTAATAATTGCATAAATCACTGAAAAAATGACAAACTTTTGCGCGTTTGGCTGCAATGAAAGACCAGGAAGTGTCATAAAAAAATTCCCCAGTGAAAAAGGCGAAAAGTGTGGGCGCTGAATGTGAAATGAATGTGCTTATTCAGAAGCATTTTACAGACAGAAAGTGAGAATGATAAGTTGAAGACAGTGAGGTAAGGAGGTGATGCCTAATTGCCAGCAGGGAGAATTGAAAGCTTTTTCCAGAGAACAACTTTGATTCTGTTGTTCCTGTGTAACTAGTCTTAAAACAATTTGCGTAAGTTACTTAAATACTTTTCAGACTTGTAAAATGTGTAGACCTCTTAACAATGATGTGCTTATATAGGAAGTAACTGGAGCCTAATGGGATGGATCAGAGCTTCCGCAATTTTCTATCCATCGCGCAACCCATGGGATATGTGCCTTTTTACATTCCGAGAGATACTGATTAGTACTGATAGCGTTCAGCAACATTTTCCAAATCCGCACGAGCACATTTCCACAGTGTTTTGCTGGATTCACACCAGGCACGGCAAATAATCACTATACGGCATCGTAATGCAGACACACCTGTACATCGCAATCAACATCGTAATCAATCCTCCACATCTTACAGGCCCGGATTAAGAATTCAGTGGCCCCTGGGCACAAGGTCTTGTAGAGCCCCCCACCCCACCCACACAATCAAGTTTTTTAATTTTTTGTTACTATTTGCTGGTAACACCCATAGATTGTATAATTACTGGATGGAGCCATGTGTGACGTCACCCATTGGTTTGTTAGGATCCGATTTGGATCATCTTTTTCATCTGCCCCGAAATTGCCCTTACGGGCGCAGACATCTTGGTTGCAGATGTGACGATTTTAGACTAGAGGGAGGATTAATCTAGCTAGCTAACAGTTATTAATTGGGATGCAAACGAAAACAGTATTAAAAAAAAAAATTTAACAAAATGTAAAAAAAAGTGAAATGCCAACTGCTTTGAGTGTCTTGTTGTACAACCAAATGCCATAACCACGCCCTAAATGCCCCTTTGCTTTATCGCCTTTATCAATAAGACCATAATTAATAAAATGAACATCATGATAAACTGCAGAATGTTTAAATCTAGCGATTGAGACCATATCGAGGGCTTGGAGCCAGAGGGGCGTAAGTGGCATTTTGGGTGAATATGAGTTCTTAATATCAAATTAAAAGTCTCGATGAGCTCTATCCAATGGTTCCAAAAAGACCTGAGATCAAACTGTATTCAATAAAGCAACAAAACAATAAAGACCTAACACAAAAGTGTGAGTAATGTTTGGAGCCAGAAGGGTGTAAGTAAACTTATGCCCTTCTGGCTCTGAAAAATACATGTAGGACCCACATTTTTGTTCAGAGCCAGAAGGGCGTAAGTGTAGTTGGTGCCCTAAAACAGCATTCAAAATGGCTGACACAACTGCAGACATGGAACTGTCTGAGACAGAAAAGAGTTGAATATTATTAGAGAAAAGAGATGAATATTATGAAAAAACTGATGAATCCTATGTTGAAGAAGTTGAAGATGAGTCAGAGTTATTTATGAATGCATTTCCTCACAAGAGTGATGACAGTAAGACAATAGCCGCTTTCCGACCGCATGGATTTTTTGCAGTTCCTAGAACATAACTTTCCTTAAACCCTTGTTTTCTTAATTATTTTATAATTTGGTGATTATTTAGTTCCTCGCACCCCAATTCCTATAACTCTTTCAGCTCCAACTATAGAGCAGGGTCTTTCCATTTTTCTAGGTCTACATTGATTGGTCCAACTTATAAATCATGCCTGTTGTTTTGTTTGTCTGTTGCGTATATTACTTATTATGCTGGAGCCTTCGTCTTCTGCATTTCTCTGTTAAGTAGCTACTCAATTTCAATAAATATGACTCCAGCCTAGTTTTTAAACGCCGCCGTTCGAACTCCGTTATAAAAACATATCAACACAACACACTTTTTAAAATTGTATTTCAGCCTCGTAATCTGAATAAACAAACAGCAAGCCGCTGAAGGAACCCAGTACCACTTGGTCTGAAAACAACCAGATCATCCGCATACATAAGATGATTTACACACTTATCTCCAATCATACACCCAGTGTTACAACCATTAAACTGTGAAATGTTGTTATATGTGGCGCTACACTAAAGTCTAGTGACAACGCTATAAAAAGACCATTGCGGTGCTTGCGTCACTCCTACCAGTTCTAGAGCTTAAGATTTCTGCCCGAACCCGACGGGACCGACCCTAACCTGTCGGGTTCGGGTTGATTCGGTCTTAGTTCCTCACATATTTCACCAGGCACGTCGGGTTAGGTCCGGGTTTGGACCAGGTTTGGTCTGTAAATGTATTACGGTAATAAAAAATATATAAAAAACATACTTTTATATTGCAACCTTTCTTCTAATTTAAGCAACTCCTATCTATCTCAGTCAAATCGTTTCCTGTCCATGCCCTTTTCCCCTCTCCCTGTGACTGATTTGTTGATGGTATCTAGAGAGAAATACAATATCGCTTCTGGCGATTACAGTTTGTCAGCCCAGGAAAAGGAACCAAAGTCGGAGGTGTGGAAACACTTTGACAATGTGCATGGTCAAACTAATACACCGGTAGGTTATGTGCAATATAAAATTTGCCACAGTGTTTTTAAGTATGAGAGCATCCCAAACTGAACTTGACCTGTCTCAAAATTAAAGTGGAGACTGCTTATCGCGAATCATTCCTTTATACAAATGCTATTTTAAGAATTTGCTTATACAGTGATCAATTAGTCAGCTTATAATGTTAATATTGGGTCTTGTCATCCATATCAACATTTGAAAAAAATAATAATAAAGGTGTAGCCTAACGGTCTCCCCTACAGAGTGATAGGCTATAGCCTAGTGAGATACAGTAAGTATTTCAGACAGGGAGACAGATCATGCAATTAATGAGGGACACATGGAGACAGAAGAGGATCGAGGGACTCAGACAGTAGACATTGAGCCTGTTCAGGAGGGAGGGGTTGAAAGTAGCCAGGAAGAGAATGCCAACACACTACAAAGAGGAAGAAAACTACATGTTGAAAATTGGAAATGAAACCAACGTAAAAGGTTAAGAAATTCTGGCCAAAGCTACATTAATTTACATGGCATTCATGTTCTAGGATGGAAGGTGAGGGAGAAGAACTGTGCCTATTGTCTGTACAAAAGCTATCAGAACTTTCCAGAGCCAGTGAGGCAAGGTATATTTAAACATTATTGGGAGATGGGAGATGCAGCAAGGCAGAAAGATTTCATTGTCAATCACGTTATCAAAAGAGGAAAAAAAACAGCAAAAACAACACATGAATTTTCTCTTAGGGGCTGATAACTCATTTTATAACAACTATAGATTAATTAACATTAATGTTGCGCGGCTCAGACTGACTATCCAAGGGCTACATGTAGCAAAATGGTTTTTAGTCTGACACGCACAACAGAACACAATTTTGGATTGTAGAATGTATGCACAGACTGTCTTCAGACCATGCAGTCTTTAATATTATTGCTTC
>JACXGM010040808.1:0-10221 GCA_016801145.1 Umbra pygmaea
AGAGAGAGAGAGAGAGAGAGAGAGAGAGAGAGAGAGAGAGAGAGAGAGAGAGAGAGTAGCCATCACCTACGCTATTCATATGTATTTTCTGTTCTTCTCATTAAACATACAGTGTTTATACCATCCCCTCTCTCACACATACACACACACACACACACACAAACACACGTGCGCACACACACATACATAACTACACACACATCCCCTATGCTTGCCTCATTTCGATTCCTCCTATATGAGTCAGGCCTGACACAGTGGTGGGAATTGAACATAAAGGAACATGGTATTGGACTGTTATGGACATGCTGTTTATTATATTTTCAAATGATGACGTGTGGAATTCAACCAAGATATTAGATTTTCAGAAAGCACAGTGCAAAGGCAATTATATATTTCTTATAAACTTGATGTTTTACAGTTTAAATGGCTGATAGCCATGGTATATGAGATCATAGCATGACATCACACTACATTACATTCATAGTAGTGGTGGTATCAGTAGTACTAGTAATAATATTAGTATTACTAGTGGTGGTAGAAGTAATAATAGTAGTGGTAGTAGTAGGAATATTAGTATTACTAGTGGTGGTAGTGGCAATAGTAGTAGTGGTGGTAGTAGTAATAGTAGTAGTAGTATCAGTAATATTAGTAATACTAGTGGTGGAAGTAGTAATAGTAGTAGTGATGGTAGTAGTAGTAATAGTGGTAGTAGCAGTAATATTAGACATTCTAGTGTTGGTAGTAGTATTAGTAGTAGTGGTGGTAGTAGTAATATTAGTATTACTAGTGGTAGTAGTAGCAATAGTAGTAGTGGTGGTAGTAGTAAGAGTACTAGTAGTAGTAATATCAGTAATATTAGTAATACTAGTGGTGGAAGTAGTATAGTAGTAGTGATGGTAGTAGCAGTAATAGCGGTAGTAGCAGTAATATTAGTTAAATTAGTGTTGGTAGTAGTATTAGTAGTGGTGGTGGTAGTAGTAATAGTAGTAGTGGTGATAGTTATAGCAGTATTATTAATAATAATAGTGGTGGTAGTAGTATTGGTGGTAGTAGTAATAATAATATTAGTATTACTAGTGGTGGTAGTAGTAATAGTAGTAGTGGTGGTAGTAGCAATATTAGTAGTAATAGTAGTAGTAATATTAGTATTACTAGTGGTGGAAGTAGTAATATTAGTATTGGTGGTAGTAGTAATAGTAGTAGTGATGGTAGTAGTAGTAATAGTGGTAGTAGCAGTAATATTAGTAATGCTAGTGTTGGTAGTAGTATTAGTAGTATTGGTGGTAGTAGTAGTGGTGTGAGTTTTAGCAGTATTATTAATAATAGTAGTGGTGTTAGTAGTAATAGTAATAGTGTTGGTAGTAGTATTGGTGGTAGTAGTAATAGTAGTAGTAATAGTAGTAATACTAGTGGTGGAAGTAGTAATATTAGTATTGGTGGTAGTAGTAATAATAGTAACAATGGTAGTAGTAGTAATTATAGTCGTAGTAGCAGTAATATTAGTAATACTAGTGTTGGTAGTAGTATTGGTGGTAGTAGTAATAGTAGTGTGATAGGTATAGCAGTATTAATAATAATAATAGTGGTGGTAGTAGTATTGGTGGTAGTAGTAATAATAATATTAGTATTACTAGTTGTGGTATAAGTTGTAGTATTGGTGGTAGTAGTAATAGTAATATTAGTATTATGCTGGATTCACACCAGGCATGGCAAACTGTTTGCATTGCGGTGGAAGTCCATTCATTTCAATAGGAAGCAATGCGCACAGCTGCAGCAAAGCTACCGAATCCAGCAAAATGTGGATGCGGTGCGGTGGGTGTGTCACAAAGGTTGAAATAATCCAACTTGTGTGGTGCTTCTCCGTACGGCACCAGAACCAGAACTTGATGTACCACTGAGGAAGAGCTAATATGTCGCTTTCACCTATGGGTTTATGGGATTGCAAGAAAAGCTTTGACAGCTCAGTAGATAGATTTCGTCACACAAACTATTGTCAATGAAAACTAAACTGAAAAATCTCCTGCCAGTCACCTTGCTGGAGGAGGACAGTGGTATGCAACATTGTCCTACATCTTGAAGATGCGGAAGATTGATTACTATGTTGATTGCGATGTACAAGTGTGTGTGCGTGACGGTGCCGTACGGTGATTTTTGCCATGCCTGGTTTGAATCCAGCATTACCAGTGGTGGTAGTAATAGTGGTGGTTGAGGTAGCAGTAATATTAGTATTATTAGTGGTGGTCATAGTAATAGTAGTAGTGTTGGTAGTAGTATTGGTGGTAGTAGTAATAATAATATTAGTATTATTAGTGGTGGTCATAGTAATAGTAAGGCAAGGCAAGTTTATTTGTATAGCACATTTCATACACAATGGCAATTTCAAGGTGCTTTACATGAAAAATGTTAACATGAGAATATAAAACGGTTAAAAATAAAATTAAAACAAGTAAAAGAAAAATAATTAAGATTGTACAGTTAAAAATAAAAACAAGAGAAAGATAAATAATAAAAATATCTCGTTCCTGCATATCCCCTCTCAACACTTTCAATTTTACCGTACTGAACGAGACATCTTTTGGGAAGCCAAATTCTGATGCACAAACTGGCAACAATTGTACAGAGAATTCACCATACCTCTTTGTCATTGCCTCCACTATCGGTCCCTCAGAAATACATGGTTTACTCTTCGTACTGCCCATCTCAGCACATTATAAGAGCTTTTCCTTAACAATATAGTTGTCACTATAAGGTGTAGTTTATTTGATACAGGTAAACTTTGCAAAACCCCATTAGGACCCAGTCATAAATTTGAGACACTATCCCAGTATCTACTTTAACCACGTTGGCCGGCACAACACTTGGATGTCTGGTGAATGCCACAATTTGTATTAATTATCTGTTTTCAATTTTATTAAATACCTGATAAAATATAGTGCAATCAGTTTGCTCATTGAGTAAATGCATAGCTAAACAGATGTGTTTTGAATCTGAATTTAAATGTGACTACTGTTGGAGCACATCTGATCTCTTCTGGAAGCTGTTTCCAACTGCTGCTGGCATAGTAGCTAAAAAGTAAATTCTCCTTGTTTTGAGTGAACCCTTGGTAATTTTTGGTATCTTTGGTTGTTTGATCCCTAGCATCAAGGTATGCATTCACCTTGAGAACTTCATCTTTGTTTCCAAATGCAATTACTTCAATTTTCTCTTTGTTTAACTGAAGAACGTTTTGGCACATCCAACTGTGTATATATCAGCAAAATATCTCATTATTTTGCTAAGTGAGAGCATATACAGGTTAAATAGGAGTGGCACAAGAATTTAGATTTATGGGACTCCACATGTTATGAATGTCCACTCAGACTTATGGTCAGTGTTGGGAATGTTTCACTTTTTACATGAACTAGTTCATAGTTCAGTTCACAAATTTAAAAATTAAATAGTTCAGTTCATAATTCATACTTCAAAATTTTGAACTAAGTTCACAGTTCCAAAAATGAACTAGTTTTTAGTCCTTTTTTCCATATGTTGCTGTGAGCTATTATTTTTCTAAATTATTGCCACAGCCCATATAGAACCACAGACAGCAATTATTTTATCAGTTTTACACTGAAACTATGCATCAGATTTCATCTTCATGTCCAATTTTGAGTCCTTATCCAACCAGGGTTTACAGTACATTAGCATTGAGGGGACAGCATTTCCCCATTGTTGCTTTAACGCTTGTTGCTGTCCATTCAGTTCACACTAGTAGCAGCTACAGCTTTCACTCCTACAGTATATTCTCAAAAACATGAGCTGCTTGAATGGTCTTTTTTAATGAGGAATTATTAAAAGAAAAACAGGACAGTAGTCCTTCAGGTGCAAATGTTTTACAACTTTAATAATTTTCCATTTCAAATTCCATTTCAGTACATACTAAAAAGTAATACTGGAATCTTGGAAAAATATACCAGGCAGGTTCAACAACAAGTTACATGAATAGTATATATATATCAGGGGTGGGCAATTATTTTTGCTTGAAAGCCACATTGAGCTTTTGAAAACAAATTAAGGGCTGCATTTTATAGCGATGCATGAAAAATAGGAAATGTTATTTCATTAAATTAACACCGTCCCCTACACAGTTACAACAGCATATCAAGACAACAGCGCATATGGAAATTAATTTGAGTCAAAAATCGTTTTCCCCCATGTTGACTCTAAACCCAAACTTTTGTGACAATTTTCATGCATTATGTCATATAGAGCCAAAAAATACAAAATTGTATGTTACATTTTTGTTAATTATTGTAAAATACTTGTAAACCATGATGAACATCACTGTAAAATCCATATTGGCATTCCCTCAGTTCTTGAGAACCAGTATGACAAGTTTGGGGGACATATAAATAAGTATATTAAACACTGTATGTACAGTAGCCTACATATATTTACTATTTCCCTATACAATTTAAAAACCCAGCTATCCCAAACCCCCCCCCAAAAAATAACCTGTTTTAGTGCAGGGTGATGTCCTACCTCCTGTTATTTTGTAATTTTCACTTCCTGATTTCTGTCTGTAATGTTTTTAGTTTACCAAAATAGTCAGTGAAAAGTACCCAACTTTGAGACGCAATATCTCCGGCTGTCATTAATCCACATAGACAAACCACTCCTCGTTATTTGCATTGGCATTATTTCATCAGTGGAACCCCCTCTTTCCAACCATATTTGTAACATGTTGGTATACATGTTACACAATATGAACAAATTCGTGAACTATCGTTCAATGAATGCGTTCAGGCACAACAAGTGGTGGTAGTAATAATAGTAGTAGTGGTGTTAGTAGTTATAGTATTAGTGATGGTAGTAGTAGTAATAGTAGTAGTAGCAGTAATATTAGTATTACTAGTGGTGGTAGTAGTAATCAGGGCAGCTGACGGGCGGGACAACCGGGGATGTTGTCCCGGGCCCAGTCTTAAGGGGGGCCCCGAATTTTGTTTTTGCACATTCATTTTTTTTAGCAGGGGGCCCTAAATGTGGAGTTTGTCCTGGGCCCACAGATTCCTGTCGGCAGCCCTGGTAGTAATAGTAGTAGTGGTGGTAGTAGTAGTAGTAGTAGTAGTAGTAGTAGTAGTAGTATTAGTATTACTACTGGCAGTAGTAGTAATAGTAGTAGTGGTGATAGTAGTAGCAGTATTATTAGTAATACAAGTAGTAGTAGTGGTGGTGGTAGTAGTAATAGTAGTAGTGATGGTAGTAGTAATAGTGGTATTGGAAGTAGTAATAGTAGAAGTGATAGTAGTAGTAGTAATAGTGGTGGTAGCAGTAATATTAGTAATTATGAACGGTTCTGTTCATACTTTGGTTCAGACGGTTCGGTACCAGTTCGGTACAATGAAGGGAAAAGCAAAACAAAAATGCAGAACGCAACGTATTAGAGTAGTAAAAGTAGTAATATTATATACTAGTGGTGGTAGTAGTATTGGTGGTAGTAGTAGTAGTAAAATTTGTATTACTAGAGGTGGTATAAGTAGTAGTAGTATTGGTGATAGTAGTAATAGTAATATTAGTATCACTAGTGGTGGTACTAGTATTAGTAGTAGTGGTGGTAGTGGTAGTAGTAGTAAAAATAATACTAGTATTACCAGTGGTGGTAGTAGTAATATTAAGAGTTGTGGTAGTAGTAATAGTCCTAGTGCTGGTAGTAATATTATTACTAGTGGTGGTGGTAGTAATAGTAGTAACGGTGGTAGTAGTAGTTAAAGTAGTAATATTAGTAATACTAGCGGTGGTAGTAGTATTGGTGGTAGTAGTAACAGTAAAATTAGTATTACTAGTGGTGGTATAAGTATTAGTAGTATTGGTGTTAGTAGTAATAGTAATATTTGTATCACTAGTTGTGGTAGTAGTAGCAGTAATATTAGTATTATTAGTGGTGATAGTAATAGTAGTAGTGGTGGTAGTGGAAATAATAGCAGTAATATTAGAAATACTAGTGTTGGTAGTAGTATTGGTAGTAGTGGTGTTAGCGATGTGAAGAAGGGTAGCACCCAATGACAATATAGGTAGCCTGCACAGTGATTGGTTCGCTGTGATTGGTTGTTGTGCCGCTGCTCCCAGCCAACATTCTCTGTCACTGGCAGACCCGTACTAGCGAAAGATGAGCGATGAAGAGGATACGCATTACGCAGGTAAAAAAGGATGGTTTCGTACCAAAAATAAGGTCAAAATCTTTGGGACTATTTCGGCTACAAAAAAATAGGATGTTGACAAAAAACAGGTACTTTGTCAGGAGTGTGATAAAGTTGTGGCAACAAAACGAGGAAAAACCACCCATTTGCCTGATCACTTAAAACGGCACCACACAGCTCTTTACGACGAGTACAAAATCTAATCTCGGATGTCAATCAAAACAAAACACTATTTGCGATGCCTTTGCCAGTGTGACACGTTACCAGAAAGGCTGTCAACGACAGAAAGAAATAACAAACGCAATAACGTTTCATAACGTTTCATATCGTAAAGATATGTTGCAATTACACGCCGTTGCATTTGCTTACCCATGATTATGATGATGACCAACACTGTTTTACTTTGGCAGGTTGGCAAAAAAAAGTTGACTTAAAAACAAAAGATTGTGAACCAAAATGCTTATAAGTTCTATTATAAAAAATATATATTTTCAGTTATATTTTTATAAACCAATCGGGGGTTGGTGTAAAGCTGCTGTTTTATAAAAAAATGTGTACTGCTTTTCTGTTTACAGAGCAAGAAGCTTGTTTATTAGTGAAATTATTAGTATCATGGAATGGTAATGATTGACTGTAGCCTACATTGATGGCTTGCAATATCGCAATATATATCGTTGGGAAACAAACTATCGCTATGTAATTTATTTCCAATATCGTGCAGCCCTACTCTGAACTGAATTGTTTTTTCATGAACTGTACCCCCCACTAAGTAATGGTGTTAGTAGTAATAATAGTAGTGGTGGTAGTAGTACTAGTAGTAGTGGTGGTAGTAGTAGCAGTAATATTAGCATTATTAGTGGTGGTCATAGTAATAGCACTAGTGGTTGGAGTAAAATTATTACTAGTGGTAGTAGTATTGGTATTAGTGCTGGTAGTAGTAGTAATATTAGCATTACTAGTGGTGGTAGTAGTAATAGTAGTAGTGGTGGTAGTAGTAGCAGTAATATTGGTAATACTAAAGATAAAGATGGTAGTAGTAACAGTAGTAGTCGTGGTAGTTGTAGTAATATTAGTATTACTAGTTGTGGTAGCAGTAATATCAGTAGTGGTGTTAGTAGTAATAGTAGTACTGGTGGTTGTAGTAGCAGTAATATTAGTATTATTAGTGGTGGTCGTGGTAATAGTACTAGTGGTGGTAGTATTATTATTATTTTTATTATTACTAGTGGTGTTAGTAGTATTGGTAGTTGTGCTGGTAGAAGTAGTAATATTAGCATTACTAGTGGTGGTAGTAGTAATAGTAATAGAGATGGTAGTAGTAGCAGTAATATTAGTATTACTAGTGGTTGTGGTAGTACTAATAATATTAGTGGCATTAGTAGTAGCAGTAATATTAGTATTACTAGTGGTGGTAGTAGTAATAGTACTAGTGGTGATAGTAGTATTATTACAAGTGGTGGTAGTAGTAGCAGTAATATAAGTATTACTAGGGGTGTTAGTAGTAACAGTAGTAGTGTTGGTAGTAGTAGCAGTAATATTATTATTACTAGTGGTGGTAGTATTAATAGTAGTAGTGGTGGTAGGATTATTGGTAATAGTGGTGGTAGTAGAAGAAATTGTACTAGTAGTACTAGTGGTGTTGGTAGTAGTAGTAGTAGTGGTGGTAGTAGTAGTTGTATTAGTAATAATATTAGTATCACTACTGGTGGTGGTAGTAATAGTAACAGTAGTGATAGTAGTACCAGTAATATTAGTAATACTAGTGGTGGTAGTAGTAGTGGTGGTAGTAGCAGCAACATTAGTATTACTAGTGGTGGTAGTAGTATTAGTAGTAGTGATGGTAGTAATAATAGTAGTGGTGGTAGTAGTATTAATATTTGTATTACTGGTGGTGTTAGTATTAATAGTAGTACTGGTGGTACTGGTAGTAGTAGCAGTCATTTTAGTGGTGGTAGTAGTAATATTACTAGTGGTGGTAGTAGTAGTATTATTACAAGTGGTGGTAGTAGTAATAGTAGTAGTGGTGGTAGTAGTAATATTAGCATTACTAGTGGTGGTAGTAGTAATAGTATTAGTGGTGGTAGTAGTAGCAGTAATATTAGTATTACTAGTGGTGTTAGTAGTAATAGTAGTAGTGGTGTTAGTATTAGCAGTAATATTAGTATTACTAGTGGTGGTTGTAGTAGCAGATATATTAGTATTACTAGTGGTGTTAGTAGTAATAGTAGTAGTGGTGTTAGTAGTAGCAGTAATATTAGTATTACTAGTGGTGGTAATAGTAATATTACTAGTGGTGATAGTAGTAATAGTAGTAGTGGTGGTAGACGCATTGGTAGTAGTGGTGGTAGTAGTAGTAATTGTATTAGTATTACTAGAGGTGGTAGTAGTACTGTATATACCCGAATATAAGACGACCCTGAATATAAGACGACCCCCCCATTTTCCAGATTTATTTTTAGGGACAAAAAAGATTTTTGGGGAAAAATCTGGTTTTCAACAGAAAATAATTTTATTTGAAAATTCTAGTGATAATTAATTGAAAAAAACAACAATATTTTAACACCATTCATTAAATGTGCTATAATATAGCAGTAATATTAGTAATACTAGTGGTGGTAGTATTATTAGTAGTAGTGGTGGTAGTAGTATTAGTAGTAGTGGTGGTAGTAATAATAGTAGTAGTGGTGGTAGTAGTATTAATATTTGTATTACTAGTGGTGGTAATAGTAATAGTAGTAGTGGTGTAAGTAGTAGCAATAATAGTAGTATTACTAGTGGTGGTAGTAATAATAAGAATGGTGGTATTAGTAAGCTAATTCCAACTCAAATTACCTTTTGGTTTTCTACCATTTCAAAACCACTTATTACCACAGAACCAATATTATCTTTGCTTGAAGAATAAATTACCCCTGGTCATCACATCAAAGGGGCCTTGTCCACCATAGTATCATGTACTGTATACCCTGAGCACCATTAACCGTCTAAGCTAGTTCACTGTCTCATGCCAAATATAAATATACCAGGTTGCAGGTTTTTTGGGGGAACATCACAGCTGATGTGTGGAATCTTGGCCTCCTTCACTAGAGCCCTGAGACTATCTAGGACACAGTATACTGCAACACCTGCTCAATTTGTCTGGATCTCAGTGGGATGGCCACACTACCCTAGCATCAGGTGTAAACAGGGCCATAGCATCTCTACCAGCCCACAGGCATGTTATGTTCACTCTGTTTAGTAGGCTGTGTAAAAATAGCCTCTGTATACCACTAGACCAGGTTCTATTGGTCTGGACTACGTTATATTGGTTTGACTAGGTCATATTGATATGGACAAAATTATTGGTCTGACTAGGCTCTTTTGGTCTGAACTATATTCTATTGCCCTGACTAGGTTTTATTGGTTTGGACTATATTCTATTGGTCTGAACAGGTTCTATTTGTGTGGACTACATTATATTGGTCTGACTAGGTTCTATTGGTGTGGACTACATTATATTGGTCCAACTAGGTGCTATTGGTGTGGACTATATTATATTTGTCTGACTAGGTTCTATTGGTGTGGACTATATTCTATTGGTTTGACTAGGTTCTATTGGTGTGGACTATATTCTAGTGGTCTGACTGGTTCTATTGGTGTGGACAATATTCTATTGGTCTGACTAGGTTCTATTGGTCTGGACTGGACTATATTCTATTAGTCTGACTAGGTTGTATTGGTCCGGACTATATTCTATTAGTCTGTCTAGGTTCTATTGGTCTGGACTGGACTATATTCTATTATTCTGACTAGGTTCTATTGGTCTGGAATATATTATATTGATCTGACTAAATTCTATTGGTGTGGACTATATATTCTGTTAATCTGACTAGGTTCTATGAGTGTGGACAATATTCTATTGGTCTAAAAAAATTATATTGGTGTGTATTATATTCTGTTGGGCTAAATAGGTTCTATTGGTCTGACTATAACCTGTTGATCTGACTAGGTACTATTGGTCTGACTATAATCGGTTGATCTGACTAGGCACTATTGGTCTGACTATAATCTG
>JACXGM010040809.1:0-10221 GCA_016801145.1 Umbra pygmaea
AAGTCACATGACCTGAATACTTGACCCATCCCCCCCTTGGTGTATCTCATGAAGTGTACACACATTATGCCCCTTTCCCCCACAGCCCCTCCCCCCACAGCCTGTCAAAAGTCTGTATCCCCCAAGATACAGAAACCGTTTAAGGGTTAATGTACTTATTGTGCAACTAATGGTATGCTTATTTATTTTTTGCATTTATTTATTTATTTCTTATTTTGGCAGACTTGGTCCTCCATAGAATGCGGCATAGAATGCGTTAGTAATCTTAATGTGTACGCTTACTATATTACAATATATATATATACTCTATTCTTACAATGCAAGTGGAGAGGGCACAAAATAGCACAGTGTAAAGGTCCATGAAAAGTAATCAACCAGGAAACAGAGTGTAGCAAACCACGAACGGAATATCCAACAGAACGGCTAACACACGTTAAATCAAACAGAATCAATCTCTGTCTTTCCAGCTTATATACATTACTCTAACTAGCTGAGTGAACACGTTTGAATGTCGTTACTAATCAGGTCTACAAGATACCAGCCTAACCTAGCCCTATGCTAGCAAGGACAGACTGGGAGAGAGGTGTCACAATTTAAAGGGACATTACACATATAAACACAGGTATATAGTATGAGTCCTTGCTCAGTTCATGTTTACGTCTGCCATCTGCTGGGCAGGCGTAATACAAAGTGCCTGAAGCCCTTGGCTGTGTTACATGTTCTATAAGACTACACCCCATCGAGCATTACCTTGTTATGGATATCAATAGGTTGTATTTGAAACAGCTTAGATACTCAACATGCATAACCATCAATAAACAAAAAAACTGCGAGGGCATGTGGTAGTAACAAATGTAGCTGGCAATTTTATTTCTTATAAGATAAATATAGCTACATACACTTAGCCTATATCTGCAGGTTGATGAATTTGCTTGATGACTACTTTAGGCCCATTCAAAGTTGATGCTAGTGTATCTGTCTGTGATTGTGAGACATCAGGACAGCCTTCTTGTATACAGTGTTCAGTTGAATAAATGTCTGTCACGTATCCCATTCATATCACATAGAGTAAAAGACAGGCGCAAAGGAGATGCAAAAGCAAACATAGTTTAATGTCACACAAAGACTTAGAAAAAGCAAAACTGTCTCGTGGGGCAAAACAGTACTTAGTACAGCCTACAAAAGATATACGGCACACGTAACTGGAACACGTAAGATGGAACATTGACCAACAAGGGAGGGAAGCAAACACACAAACTAAATACCGAAACGAATGAGGACTGATGACAGACACCTGGGACATAATCAACACATAGGGTACCATGACAACGACAGTATACAATACAGAAAAGAACTAACAGACATATCAAGAAAAGCGACACTAGGGGGAACCAAAACCTAACAAACACACAGGGTAGAAATCTAAACATGAAACACAACACCATAAATAGGGAAGTTACCATGAGGACACATGAGGAAATAACCAACTAACTAAACCACCGTGTAAACACTGTAAGCAACCAGGGAGAAATATACACTAGAGACATAAACATAAAGAAAGGAGTCCTTATCCCAGCCCTTCCAGGGCCGGGTGTGACATAGTCCCCTCCCTAAGCCCACCACATCGGGGTGGGCAAGAGAAGGGGTCTCGGGCCAGGAGGGACAGAGAACAGCCCAGGGTCAGGAGGGACAGAGGGCGGCCCGGGGTCAGGAGGGACAGAGGGCGGCCCGGGGTCAGGAGGGACAGAGGGCCCGGGGTCAGGAGGGACAAACACAGGCACGGGGACAAGGGCAGGCAACGGCACCAAGACAAGGGCAGGCAAAAGCAAGGGGACTGGAGGAGAAACAAGGGAAGGCACCGACTCAGGGAAAAGGGCAGGCTCCGGGACAGGCAGGTCATGTGGACAGGGGACAGGCGGTTCAGGCGGCCAGGGGACAGGCAGTTTAGGCGGCCAGGGGACAGGCAGTTCAGGCGACCAGGGGACAGGCAGTTCAGGTGGCCAGGGGTCAGGCAGTTCAGGTGGCCAGGGGTCAGGCAGTTCAAGTGGCCAGGGGTCAGGCAGTTCAGGTGGCCATGGCGGCAGGGGGTCTGAGAGCCCTGTCGGCCGGGGGTCTGTGAGCCCTGGCGGCAGGGGGTCTGGGAGCCCTGGCGGCAAGGGGTCTGGGAGGTCCGGCGGTGGCGTCAGCGACGGGGGTCCGGATGTCGGCGACGGGGGTCCGGACGGGGGTCCGGACGTCAGCGACGGGGGTCCGGACAGGGGTCCGGACATCAGCGACGGGGGTCCGGAGATCAGCGGCTTCTGCGACTGGGGTCCGGAGATTAGCGGCGTCTGCGACAGGGTCCCGGAGATCAGTAGCGTCGGCGACGGGGTCCCGGAGATCAGCGGCGTCGGCGGGCAGACCGCCGGTGAAGACTGTGGCAGCGGGCAGACCGCCGGTGGAGACTGTGGCGGTGGGCAGACCGCGGGTGGAGACTGTGGCGGTGGGCCGACTGCCGGTGGCTCTAACAGCGGGCACGCTACAGCCGGAGGCTTTGGCGGTGGGCAGGCTGCTGCCGGAGGTTTAGGCAGTAATGGGGGCGAGGCAGCCATCTTAGAGATAGCGAACATTGCCTGTAGTAGGCTGGTGAACCCCTCGTGGTCCTCCAAAAGGGGGTGGTCTGTCTCCCACAGGGCTAGGGCAAAGGTGAGGCCCCACCCTTCAACCGGGAAATAGAGAGGGCTACCAGGTCTCTCTCTGATGGCAGGCCAACCTCCTGCCCTCTCCCTAGACCCCTAACCCATACTATCCTAGGAATGGGGTCCCTAACGTGGGACAGGAGGGAAGCCCTAGGGGGCGTGGTAAGAGCCCTACGGAAGCTAGCCTGTAGGCTAGGGGTGTTGCTAGCCTGGGAGCTAAGGGTACTAGCGTGCATGCTGAGGAAGCTAGCCTTCATGCTGGGAGAGCTAGCCTTCATGCTGAGAGAGCTAGCCTTCATGCTGGGATAGCTAGCCTTCATGCTGGGGGAGCTAGCCTTCATGCTGGGGGAGCTAGCCTTCATGCTGGGGGAGCTAGCCTTCATGTTGGGGGAGCTAGCCTTCATGCTGGGGGAGCTAGCCTTCATGCTGGGGGAGCTAACACTGTAGCTAGCATGTGAACCCGCACTATAGCTAGCCTGAACAACGGAAAGGGAGCTATGGGACCTAGCTGGGGAACAGAGAAATTTAGGAGGGCCCCTGACACTTGTAGGGAACTGACGAACCTCAGGAGTGTAGAATTCGCTGTCCTCCTCATCCTCTCCCGAACTGTCTTCTCCACCGTAGAGGTGTTGATCGTGTCCCATTCAGAGACCCTCAACATTCTCCCAAGGTATAGTCCCACAGTGCCATCCTCCTCACCGGTCCTAGCGTAGTCCAGCCGCTCCTCCTCCTCCTTGTCGAAGGGCTCCTCGTCCGAGCTATCGATGTCCCACATGCTATCCAGGTGGAACCTCTCCGCACGCTGCGCTCCGTCGACTATTATCCCACCGAGGGAGAGAGAACAGCTCTCCTCGGATCCGTGGTTACTCCTTCGCTGTACTTCGTTCAGGTTGGTCAATCTGTCACGTATCCCATTTATATCACATAGAGTAAAAGACAGGCGCAAAGGAGATACAATAGCAAACGTAGTTTAATGTCACACAAAGACTTAGAGAAAGCAAAACTGTCTCGTGGGGCAAAACAGTACTTACTACAGCCTACAAAAGATATACGGCACACGTAATTGGAACACGTAACATGGAACATTGACCAACAAGGGAGGGAAGCAAACACACAAACTAAATAACGAAACGAATGAGGAATGATGACAGACACCTGGGACATAATCAACACATAGGGTACCATGACAACAACAGTATACAATACAGAAAGGAACTAACAGACATATCACAAAAGGGACACTAGGGGGAACCAAAACCTAACAAACACACAGGGTAGAAATCTAAACAAGAAACACAACACCATACATAGGGAAGTTACCATGAGGACACATGAGGAAATAACCAACTAACTAAACCACTGTGTAAACACTGAAAGCAACCAGGGAGACATATACACTAGAGACATAAACATAAAGAAAGGAGTCCTTATCCCAGCCCTTCCAGGGCCGGGTGTGACATAGCCCCCTCCCTAAGCCCACCACATTGGGGTGGGCAAGAGAAGGGGTCTCGGGCCAGGAGGGATAGAGGGCAGCCCGGGGTCAGGAGGGACAGAGGGCGGCCCGGGGTCAGGAGGGACAGAGGGCGGCCCGGGGTCAGGAGGGACAGAGGGCGGCCCGGGGCCAGGAGGGACAGAGGGCGGCCCGGGGTCAGGAGGGACAGAGAGCGGCCCGGGGTCAGGAGGGACAGAGGGCCCGGGGTCAGGAGGGACAGACACAGGCACAGGGACAAGGGCAGGCAACGGCATCGGGACAAGGGCAGGCAACAGCAAGGGGACTGGAGGAGGAACAAGAGAAGGCACCGACTCAAGAAAAAGGGCAGGCTCGGGGACAGGCAGGTCATGTGGCCAGGGGACAGGCGGTTAAGGCGGCCAGGGGACAGGCAGTTCAGGCGGACAGGGGACAGGCAGTTCAGGTGGCCAGGGGTCAGGCAGTTCAGGTGGCCAGGGGTCAGGCAGTTCAGGTGGCCATGGCGGCAGGGGGTCTGAGAGCCATGACGGCAGGGGGTCTGGGAGCCCTGGTGGCAAGGGGTCTGGGAGGTCCAGCGGTGGCGTCAGCGACGGAGGTCCGGACGTCGGGGACATGGGTCCGGACGGGGGTCCGGACGTCAGCGGCGGGGGTCCGGAGATCAGCGGCGTCGGCGACGGGGGTCTGGAGATCAGTAGCGTCGGCGACGGGGGTCCCGGAGGTCAGCGGTGTCGGCGACGGGGTCCCGGAGATCATCGAAGACTGTGGCAGCGGGCAGACCGCCGGTGGAGACTGTGGCGGTGGGCAGACCGCCGGTGGAGACTGTGGCGGTGGGCCGACTGCCGTTGGCTCTAACAGCGGGCACGCTACAGCCGGAGGCTCTGGCGGTGGGTAGGCTGCTGCCGGAGGCTTAGGCAGTGAAGGGGGCGAGGCAGCCATCTTAGAGAGACCGAACATGGCCTGTAGTAGGCTGGTGAACCCCTCGTTGTCCTCCAAAAGGGGGTGGTCTGCCTCCCACAGGGCTAGGGCCCCACCCTTCATCCTGGAAATAGAGAGGGCTACCAGGTCTCTCTCTGATGGCAGGCCAA
Source organism: Umbra pygmaea (assembly GCA_016801145.1). Lineage (NCBI taxonomy): Eukaryota > Metazoa > Chordata > Actinopteri > Esociformes > Umbridae > Umbra > Umbra pygmaea. The sequence continues at coordinate 5,232 of JACXGM010040809.1, forward strand.
CCTCCTGCCCTCTCCCTAGACCCCTAACCCACCCTATCCTGGGAATGGGGTCCCTAACGTGGGACAGGAGGGAAGCCCTAGGGGGCGTGGTAAGAGCCCTACGGAAGCTAGCCTGTAGACTAGGGGTGTTGCTAGCCTGGGAGCTAAGGGTACTAGCGTGCATGCTGAGGAAGCTAGCCTTCATGCTGGGAGAGCTAGCCTTCATGCTGGGGGAGCTAACCTTCATCCTGGGGGAGCTAGCCTTCATGCTGGGGGAGCTAGCCTTCATGCTGGACGAGCTAACACTGTAGCTAGCATGTGAACCCGCACTATAGCTAGCCTGAACAACGGAAAGGGAGCTATGGGACCTAGCTGGGGAACAGAGAAATTTAGGAGGGCCCGTGACACTGGTAGGGAACTGACGAACCTCAGGAGTTTAGAATTCGCTGTCCTCCTCAACCTCTCCCGAACTGTCTTCTCCATAGTAGAGGTGTTTGATCGTGTCCTATTCAGAGACCCTCAACATTCTCCCAAGGTATAGTCCCGCAGTGCCATCCTCCTCACCGGTCCTAGCGTAGTCCAGCCGCTCCTCCTCCTCCTTGTCGAAGGGCTCCTCGTCCGAGCTATCGATGTCCCACATGCTATCCAGGTGGAACCTCTCCGCACGCTGCGCTCCGTTGACTATTATCCCACCGAGGGAGAGAGAACAGCTCTCCTCGGATCCGTGGTTACTCCTTCGCTGTACTTCGTTCAGGTTGGTCAATCTGTCACGTATCCCATTCATATCACATAGAGTAAAAGAAAGGCGCAAAGGAGATGCAATAGCAAACATAGTTTAATGTCACACAAAGACTTAGAGAAAGCAAAACTGCCTCGTGGGGCAAAACAGTACTTACTACAGCCTACAAAAGATATACGGCACACGTAACCGGAACACGTAACATGGAACATTGACCAACAAGGGAGGGAATTAAACACACAACCTAAATAACGAAACGAATGAGGAATGATGACAGACACCTGGGACATAATCAACACATAGGTTACCATGACAACGACAGTATACAATACAGAAATAACCAACTAACTAAACCACCGTGTAAACACTGAAAGCAACCAGGGAGACATATACACTAGAGACATAAACATAAAGAAAGGAGTCCTTATCCCAGCCCTTCCAGGGCCGGGTGTGACACTGTGCTACATCGAGAACAGGCGTTACTCTCGGCATCATCTAGGTAAAGAAAGTTATTGAAATTATATTATGTGATAGTTTAGAGTAAAACAATCACAATATAGGATGTAGTTTCCCCTCTGGAATTGTTTGTTGCTGTGGGGGGAATTTTGTTACATACATTTTAAATTGGATTTTCTAATTATCATTTGGAACAATATTGACCATATAAAAATCTTGTTTAGTATGTAGCTACATTTGTGTCTTTACATTGCAATCAAAAGTTTTTGCTTTGCAAACAACAACAAAAAATTCAAAAACAAAAAACACATGTTTTAATCAAATATTATATAATTGAAAACAAAAATGTTGTCATTTTGGGTAGAAAATTTGCTTGTAAGTAAAAAACATTTGCTTGCATGTAAAAATTTTTTGCTTGCAAAACAAAAACATTTGCTTGCAAAATATTTTTTCAATGAATTCTTCACCTTATTCCTGTTGCCTTCCCCATTATTCAACACAGCAGAAATTCATTAAACGTGACTCTAAGTTTAAAACAGAGCCATTGAGAGAGAGAGAGTTGTGTCAATGGAGGGTAAAAAAAAATGCTACAGTCATGTGGTAATGTCACGTGGTTCGTGGGACTCTCAAAAGTTCCAAGCGGGTGATTTTAATACATTGAAGTCAATGGGAGCATGATCTATAATATGAAAGCTGTTTAACATGCTGTAAATCAATAACTTAGATTGTCTGTAATATATACAACATAACATTACATCATATTATGGTAAAATTTACATGAAATTTTAAGGTTAGAGTGACTAATGGCGGGTTGCCACCTATTAGTCATATTGATGTTGCTTTAGCTAGCTAGCTGTGGTAGTGTTTTATAATAATTATTTATTTTTATAAGAAAGGCATTGTATTTGTATTTATCAATATGTTTGATCACACACACAGTCAATCAGTATGGCAGACAGTATAATTTTCAATTTACTATAAGAAAATATTGTAATAGTACCAGAATACAGAAATGCATCAAGATGTAATTAAATGTATTTGGAGTACCATCAAATGTATTAAATGTTAGGGGCCTGACATTTTTACAAGGTCCTGGAACTGTGCCACTTGTCTATATAAGTCAAACCATATTATTAGCATAAGGGTGTGACCAGCTGACGTCCTAGAATAAGTTATATTGGGAATTTTGGGAAAAGCCCTCCCAAGGGGTTGGCATAAAGTGACATCATGTGTGATATAAAACTGAGTTTAACCCTTAGATTTGGAGTCCGCTTGACCCGGGGGAGTGGACTCTGCTTTACTGATCTGTCATTATGCTGATTTGTGATTAAAGTCTATTTGGATTCCCAAAACCTCTTGTACAGTTTCTCTGTTTTGCAGGACAGAAGGAAACTGTTGGGCTTCTCCCGCCATGACACTATTCACTGTATCATACCTCGAAACATCACTGTTATCTTGTTTACTTTTTGTACTTTTAGATAATGTCAACAAAGGTAAATATTGATTGATTTTTTTGTTGGTATTGTTTATTTCACCTTGATTTAATCCAACAGAGGCCAACAGAGAACGAACTGATACTCAATTGCAACAGTGACCTGTCAAGAAACAGCTTAAAAATGCAACAAAAAAGACAACAAAGTTACATTTGAATTACACTATAAATTCAAAAGAAATGTATATACAGTGGTACAAATAAGGTCTGCTAAGACAAGTAGATCAATAAATACACCATGGTGGCAGAGCAGAAATGTTGGAGCAATAACACTGGAGCATGACAGAAAATTCTCTAATTCAGGTAAAACAAACTGAGATTATGTCGCCCCAGCACCTCTCCCTGCTGGACAGCGACGCTCGGATTCGCCCGTATATTAGTTCTCTTTTGTTGTATGTGCTCTAGCACTCTCTATGTTCTTGACAGGTGTTTTGTGTTTGTTCATTAGGATATATGTATATAAGTTCCTGACTTATTCACCTAAGTTGTTGGTTGTTATTTCGTTCGCATGTATCTCTGGCTGCATATACCTTCGTTTTGTTGGATACCCGTCTGTATTTGAGCCTTTGCGCTGTTTATTAAACATCTTTGTTTGCTGCACTTGGTTCCGTTGTTTCGTGTGACAGAACAACCAACCGCTCCATGGAACCAGCAGCAGATGGGAGTTTCACACACGCTCTTGGGGAGCGAGACACCGTGCTACGCCGCCACCACGACCAGCTGGCCAACCTGGAGGTGGCGGTCGACGAGGTGTTGAGACGCCTCCGCCATATGGATGTCCAGGTGTCTCCTGTGGCGTCTGTGGCTCAACCCCAGACCGAGAGGTCTACCGAGGGACCCCCTGACGACCGGGTTCCTATGGCTCTTCCGGACCGCTATGATGGCAACCCGGATAAGTGTCAGGGGTTTTTGCTGCAATGCAGCCTATATTTCGATTATCGCACCGGGGCCAGGGTGTCCGACCGTTCCAAGGTCGCTTCAGTCATCTCTCTGCTCACCGGCAAAGCCCTGGAGTGGGCTCTGGGAGAGCGAGGGTCCGGAGACACACACCTACGAGGACTTTACGGAGTTGTTCCGGGCAGTGTTTCACCACCCCCCCGAGGGACGAGAACGAGGTGTCCAGCTACTGCACATCCGCCAGGGAACGCGTCCGGCTGCGGAGTATGCCCTGGATTTTCGAACCCTCGCTGCCTCCAGCGGGTGGAATGAGTCCGCCCTCACCTCACTGTTCCGAGAGGGTCTGCGAGAGAAGGTGAAGATGGAGATGGCATGTAGGGATGTAGGAACAACTCTGGACCAGTTGATCGCAATGGCCGTTCGCCTGGACAGGCTTATCCGGGCCCGTAGGAAGCCGGCATTACGCGCGGTGACGCCTTCCACACCCATAGCCAGGGAGGAGCCCATGGAGATGGGAACCACACGGCTCACAATGGCGGAAAGAAGCAGACGGCTCCAGTGGGGACTATGCCTATATTGTGGCTTGGAGGGACATCTGGTGGCCCACTGCCCCCACACCCGCGAGCCATCTCGACCTAAATCAAGGAACCCCTTCACCAGCCCTAGGGTAAGCCTGACCATTTCCTCACTCCCGTTCTCCAATGACGTCATGACTGTTTGTATCACACTTCTTGATTATCCCAAGACACGGTCCATACGGGCGTTAGTGGATACAGGGGCTGCCGGTTGCTTCATCGATGAGGGGCTAGTAAAGATTTTGTCCATTCCCATCACCGCGTTACATGACACCATTCCCGCCAGGGCGGTCGACAATCGGCCGATAGGAAGCGGTAGAATCACGCACTGCACCACTCCCATACGTGTACAAACGGGCACAGGACACATAGAAACCATCGCGCTATACCTCATTCCCTCTCCCACTCATCCAGTGGTTTTGGGTATGCCCTGGCTAAGGGAACACAACCCGTCTATTGATTGGACACAACAGCATATACGGTCATGGTCGGCTCATTGTAGAACGGCATGTTTATCTATTCCACTGTTAACCACATCCGTGGAGAGTCCGGATTCCGCTGCAGATTGGTCCGCTATAGTGCCCAGGGTATACCACGACCTACGGGAGGTGTTCTCCCAATCCAGGGCTGCGTGTCTACCCCCCCACAGAGCTAATGATTGTGCCATTGACCTCCTCACTGGGGCTCCCTTGCCCCGCAGTCGTGTCTATCCTCTCTCCCCTGCAGAAACCCAAGCCATGGAGACATACATCCAGGAGAGTCTGGCGCAAGGGCACATCCGGCCATCCACCTCGCCAGTCTCTTCGAGTTTCTTTTTCGTGGGTAAGAAAGATGGAGGTCTCCGCCCCTGTG